>JAPYZA010005083.1:0-12634 GCA_030522685.1 Eupelmus azureus
TGAAAATACCGCTGTAATACTGAAAGGCCTTGGAAAGAATACCGGGTGATGGCAGCACGTGAGTGGCGTATTGCCAAGAAAATAAGAAGAAGAAGAAGAAGACTCATTCGTTGTGGCTTGTTGTTTCGTAGCTGTGGCGTTGTGGACGGTCCTTTATTGCCGGGTCGTCGCTCTGGCACAGCTCGTAGAGCTGGGATCACGACAACAGATAACGGGGAACGACATCAGCCAGATAACGGAGCTTTTAGAGCGCCAAATTTCAAGTCTGCTCCAAAATGATTTAATGGTGGTCCAAAATAATTGTACCTTTTAAATTTAAATTTGCCTTTTAAATTTTTTAAATATTTATTAATAACAATTCGCAAAAAAAATATGTAAATAAAGGTTGCGTTATTATTTTATTCATAAATTATTTGTCGCAACAAGTTATTGACAATCGAATAATTTAGAGTTGTTCACAGACTATTTATTTATTTCATCAATAACAAGTTTCATACAGATTCAGAGGCGCGCGCGCGTGTGTATAAGTGTATAGATATATAATCAAAATAGATATTTCTTCCATAAAATAACAATTCCCGACATTCTCTGATTTATCGTTATTTTAATCAGGTAAATTAAAATCTCTAAAAGGATGGGGTAAAATGTTATATGACGTCACGAAGTCGAATATTCCTCTGTCTTACCGCTGACCCACTAAATCACGGGTTATTGGAATCAAAAATAGGGCGAGACAGAACTCAAAGTCAGGGTTTACGTCCAACATGTTGACGTGTAAGCCAATCATTTACGAGAAATGTGGGATTTTGAAAAGTTTGACATGTCTGCAGAAATGATCCACGACAGGGCAAGCAATGAATGTCAGATCATAATATCCCCTTCTTCCAAGTGCGAGGTACGTTTATAGATAAACCCACTTAAGTATTGTTTAAAATGTGCAAATTTTTTTATATTTGATCTTTAATCATCTTTCACTGTAGATATTATTTAATAACAAATCTATTTTATCAAGGCAACAAATTATAAAGTTAAATCTTTATTATTGTTTAAAAATTAACTTTTTTAGAAATTGTTATAGTGTAACTTAGAGAACTGGGAGAAGAAGAAAAGCCATTTACTACATATAACCGTCTGTCTTGGGATAAATTAACTTATATTTTACAAACAAAGGCTCAATGGCACAAAATATCATTGCCAAGCTTCATTTTTGTAAGTATTAGAAAAAGTTCGCAAAGTTCTATAAAATTCCAAGATTCAGAGGGGTTGTGGACTCTCAATAATTTCTTCACCTTTTTTTATGAGTAATGAAAGCTAATCTGTAGAAAGCTATTTATGAGATGCTGAAAATATCTCATGTTTGCTGGAATTCACTTTTTAGAGCATAAAACTTGGTTTTTACATATGTACGTAAAATCGTATTTTACGATCTAAAAGCAGTTCACAAAATCGAAATTTACGGCTGCGATACTAAAAAATATGTCTAATGTTTTGAAAAAGTATTATGAGGGAAATAAGTCTAAGAAAAATATAATTACAATAATCGCTCTTTATTCTCAATCATTTTACAAGGCAGTCGCTGTCTTTTATGCAGAAGCCTCCAAATCATTGACCATTTCGTCGAAATCGAAATCATTAGGCACCATTGGCTCATTGTGAGATACAAAAACTCGGGTGCAGCGTATTATCACAACTACATTCGTGTTTACAATCTCCCAAATCACGCATATTCTTTTCTTTTTTTTCGTTTGTTTCACGGTGCAAATTTAATCTCTTTCAAAAAATTGGGGACGATTATCCTCGAAGCTTCTCAAGGCATAAACATCGCGCTTTGAATTTCTCTTCCCTTGTCCTATTCTTTTTTTTGCTTATCAGTTTCTTTTTTTTTCTTGAATAAATGAGTAAACTTTTATTTGAAGCGGCTCGTGTCACGGTTTCTAAAAAGCATTGTATTCTTATAAAAAAAGTGGTCTAAAACATGTGCCGCAGACTTTCTTACGGCAATAAATGTATCTGCAAATCACGAATCTATTCAAGTTTTGTGTGATTCTCAAGTTCGTGTTCACAATACATTCATTACATTGTAGCACCAACTTGTAAACATAATGTGACTCGCCACTTTCTTCGTATAATGATTGGTTGCCCCTGACGAAAAAAATTCACAAATAATTTATAAAAAGATATAGATTGATTTATTCACGTAAATCAAAAAATCAAATTTAATTGAAAACACTTTTTAACTATTGAAAACAATAAATAAATAAAAAAAAAACAAGTCATAAATTGCTTTTTTTAATCAGGAGCTATTAACGCATTATATATATACTATTGTCAATTGATTTTCTATACACAAGTACTTAACAGTGGCCGTTGCAATAATGCACCGATACATTACAGATTTAAGTGTGAAAACAATAGACATAACTGTTCTATTGTAATACAGCTTAATTTTTTCTCTGTAATAAATAGTCTTTTTTGTTGCTTCTCGCAAAATATTCGCGCTCATCAACAATAATTAAAAAAAAAAAGAGATTCAATCATTTTTTCTTTTATACTCTCCTCGTTTATAAGTATAATTATAAATTTAGAAAATAACAAAGATTTTCAGCTCTAGAGTCTCACGACATCCTGGACAAGACATGAAACGAAGATGCACGTTGGATTTACAGATTTTTTTTTACCAATGAGTTACATAATTTCATGTCGCGTGTATAAATATGCGCCTGACATTTCTCCTCTTCAAATTTTTATTTTATATGAAATACAATAACTAATTTCATTAATGTTGTTGTTGTTGTTACTTGACATTATTAGTTCTACGTCCTACTTCGGGAATCATTAAACATTATTCAGTTTTTATTATTTGTATATAAAATAGCGAATTAAATAGTCTCAAAATCACAACGAACCATAGTCGTAAGTTTTATACTTTTCTAAAAAACTGAATTTAGTGCGAGCACTCACTATTTCTCACTCTCACTCTCTCTCTCACTTTCACTATCGCCGCTAGTCGTATGAGTCATAATAACGCGGGTACTTATGCTCAACATACGAAATAACGATCTATCTACAAGTATAATAGTAATTAAGATTCGTACATTCACTTAAATTAGTGTAATAGTGCAACATGCAGCACAGCATCGCTTTATCATCAGTATTTCATCGAAATGAACGCCAGAAGCTAAAACGTTTTGTAATTAATTTGATTATTTTTTTCTGCTTCATAATCGTACAACGACATATTAAAAAAAAAACGCTAAAGAAACTTTGTTTACCCCGAAGTACGACTCAGCTAAAATTCCGAAAGAGAATTTCAAATACCACCTTTTTCTATTGACGACGGGGGCTGATTACTAGATCGATCTTTTTACAGCGAAGCTATGGACTCTGCGATTACCTTAAATAAAAACGAGGATAGACAGGGTACATTTGGTCGGAGTTGAAATAATTTGAAAGACAAGTTCACGAAGGCGACTCGATAATCACTTAGAGTGCTGTTGAATTTCATCATCATCGCTATAATCATCGCTGAGATAATGATTAGCTTGTGATAATTCGTAGCGTCCGGCCTTTTTCGGTGGAGGACTGAAATTACAAAATTTTTTTTCATCAAATGTTAGTTAAAACGCTATTTAATTCGGCGTATGTATATAAGAAATGAGGAACAAGTAATAAGATACAATTTCTAGTTTTTGCAGTTCTGGGCATTAGGGGCTATTATCATGCTTGGTTTAAAGCAAAGTTAATATTCAAAAATAAGTATGTTGCAAACATAGTATAGTTTAATGAAATTATGCGTTGTTAGTAAAAGATGGAGACATTTTAAGTTTTAGTTAAGGTTCAGCATAATAAAAATTATAATAGATTTGTACATGAAGAGAAATTTCTGGTAAAAGTGTAAAATAATATCTAACTAATGTATTAATTTTCATTCAAGTTTGCTGACGATAAAGTAACAAGTGTTAATTTTAAAAAACTTATTTTCTCTGTTAGTACTGTGTATTATTAAACACTAATATTTTTACTACAATTGTAAAATACATTTATAAAACGATTAAATATATAGAAAATATTTATTTAATTAATTTTTTCTATGTTTTCAATCAGCATAAATATAAATGTATAAATTAAGCGTTATATACAATAAGCTTCTATCTTTATTTTTCAAAAAAAGAAAAAAAATATAGATTGAGACTAAAGTTGTGTTCAAAACTATTTTAATTTGAAATTAAATTTAATTAAAAAAAACTTTACCAAAAAATATCATGTGTTATAAGTGTTTTATATCTATTTACTCTTTAATAAAAATTAAAAGAATCTTAGAGAATTAATAATGCCCAGTCTTGCCAGTCAGTAGGACTAAAATACATGTTCCAGAGGGTACTAACACAATGAATTCAGTGAGTAAAGTTGTGTGATGCACCCAAGATTTTTGTTCAAAAAAGCAAGCAGGACAGTTACGAAGGGATGAAGAATGATGATCTGTTGAGGTTAATCTATCGAGTCGAATGCTGTGAGGTACCTTGTGTTATCTTCGTCATTATGGCTGCTCTTGCTACTGCTGTTCGGACTGCCGTCCCTCTTCGGGCTGGCGGGAGGAGAGAGAGCTTGCATTAAGCGACCCTTGCTCTCGTTCCATATCGTCGACTGTGGAAATGACAGAAAATTAAAGAGTCATTTGTTAATGAGAGTTAATTTGTGACCTTTTATAAAATAAAGCAAATCGATGTAACATTCATTAAAACTAATAAAGAGAAAACACCATGCATTACTGTATTAAAACTCATTTATTTCGATTATTCCTTTTTCTTCTGTATTAAAAACAAATCGCAATGAAAAACAGCTTAATGTCAATAAAAAAATATTTTGTTTTATTTATAACAAGTGAAAAATAATTCCTACATATTATATATATAAAAAGTGTCTAACATATATATACAATTTGTGAGTTTTATGTTAGTTGAATAAGCGTATTTGTTTGGATAAATTAATTAAATAGCAAAAAAAAAATTATAATAAATACGTGGTTAAAATCTTAATTGACTTATAAAAAAGTACAAAATAACTATTATAAATACTCCATACATTCCATATACACTTACCAATCGGCCATCTCGACCGAAAAGAAGTAGAAAAGCATCTATAAAATCCCTCGACTTTTCCTCCCACTTACTTATCATGTCTATACGTTTTTCTCCTAAATTTTCCATCGCTTTTTTTCCTTTATCTTTCAGATCGTCAAACTTATTTTGCAACCTGAATTTTTTTTCCTGAAATAAAAATAATATATCAATAATCAAAGATTTTTAAGTAAAAACAAATCTCTTAAAGAAATTAAAAAACAAAAGCTTTTTTTTATGAAAATTACGAATATATAGGTTATTTTAAACGCGGTAATTTTAAAAAATAGGTAGAGACAGGATGGGATCTCAACTTGTTTCATACCATAGCTGTTTTAAATTAAATTTTATAATGTATAATGTACTTACGTTTAGAAATGAAACATTTAGTTCCTTGGCGCTGTATCCTCTTGCTAGATTCCGCCTCACGTAAATATCATAGTCCTTGACGATTCGAGCAACAATATCAGATGTCGAAACGCCTTCTGTTCGTTGCGTTGCAACGAACATACCTCTCTCTTTTAAATCTTTATAAATATCATTCCCATCGTCATCTAAGAATGGGATATCATCATGTGCAACGAAGTCGATCTATAGAAAAAGAAATAAAATTTTCAGTTTACAAAAAATAATAAAAACATTCTAAATTATTTAGTTTAATTTTAAATTAATTAAAAGAAAATCTAGTTGAAAAAAAACGCTTCTCGTTTTTGGTTGAAGCATCACTATCGATAGGTTTTGAATGAAGACCATCATTAGGTGCTCTGCTTTATAGTAAAGCGTAAGTAGTTCGGAAGACCGATACAATTTTTTTATTTGGAAAAAAATTGTTATGTAAAGTTGTTATAAAGATGATTTATTAAATTGAAGACGTTTCAGAAGATTACCTACCCCCTATTCAACGTTTTTCCGATTTAATTTAAAAACATTTTGAACTCGTTGGTGTCGTTAATCCGATAAATTAAAAGAAGCAAAATGTTAACTTTTATCTAGTCAATTAACGACGTCGAGGAGTTCAATTTATTTTTATAAAAATATATTTATTGTTTTGTAACAATATATTTATAACAACTTGTTTTATTGATGACCAATTTCTAAATCAATAAACCATCAAATTCATGAACAATGTTCACTCTTATAAAATAGCGCATTCTCACGTTAAAATCATCTTTTCGCTCATATATCGAATCGTATTTAGCATACACTTTTTTATTCGAGCGTATGCGAAATCGAGCTTTGCACAAGGAATATCAAAAAAGAATTTTGATTTTTAAACACAAAATTTAATTAAAATTAGAATGAATCATGAAAAGATTATTATTTAGTAATATTGAAAACAATACTTACTTTGTGCTTCTCGATGAAATCATCAGTAAGCGTCCAAGGCGCGTCTTGGATGACTTCGTCGACATACCGGCAATGCCTTACAGCATCGTATCGTTCAACATCGGTCATAACTGTGCGGCCTTTTTTACTATGGGTCATTTCATCATTGCACACTAAAACGTTAATAATTCACTTTATAATAATCTTTAAGTTAACAAAAATGTTATACAGTTTATATTTTGTATTTACCTCCAACTATTAAGTATACGTTAGGAAAAAGATTTTTGGCTTGCATTAATTGCCGTGCATGTCCTTGATGAAAGAGATCATATATACCGTCGGCGTAAACCCGTACTTTTCGCGGGGCTACAAGTAAAAAGATGTACATTATTAATAAAATTTTTTGTATAAAAGTTTTTTAAAACGTGATAAAACTAATGATATATATGTGTATACACACCCATACACATCCACACCCTCGTCTTTTCACACACACACTCTTCCAACTACCCCCACACTTGCGCACACCACTCACACACGTACAATATTTTTATTTTAACAAACCTTTTCCAGATTTAGCCATTTTTAGTGTTATTTTAGTTGAATAATCACATGCTTGAGCTTCCAAAATCGCATCAGGGTCATCACCGAATGGTGCTTCCTTACATATTGACTGTAATTTCAATATTTATATTGATATTGAATACTTACATGTGAAAATAATTAAATAAGCGTATACCAATATTTAACGTATACTTATTTAACTTACAACAAATTTATAATCAATAGATGGATTTCTAAACTTATGGTAATACAAAATATTGTTGTTATCTTCAGTACTAATTTTCAATCTTTCATTTCCATATGTCATTTTTGATAAAAACTTTACTTTTATAAAATATATTAAAATTGTAATATCAAGTGAAAAACTAACTTATTACATAAAACTAAAAGTCAAAATAATATTTCTCTTATGAATAAAGACACATGTGACGTGACTTTCATCTGCTTGCCACTGTCTGAAGGAAATGATTACTGGAACTCTAGAATGAACCTAATGATATATACTCGAAGTTGGTCATCAGTTCTTGTCACACCACTGTATGTTATCAACAAAAATGCTGAGTATCATGTAACTTATTCTGAACTGTGCAGACATAGATAAGAACCGTATCTACCTTCAATCACATCATTCAGACATTTGTATTTCAGAAGTCACATGGGGTAAGTGTATCTTTTTTAATTATACTCTATTCTGATATTATTTTGTTAATTTAATATTAATTATATTATCTTTATTATTATATGTTATCTTATGAGTTTTCAAAGCAATAAATTCAAAAAATTATTTTAATATTATATCTATAGTACTTTAAATTTATTCAACTGTTTTCAAGTATTAAATCAGAATTTCCTTATGAATGAATACAAACATTTGATAATTATTGTAATGAAGCCTGAAAATTGAACTATGATCATTTATTATGTAAACTTTAAAATTGATATTAAGAATCACTTATGAGAAATTATATCCATCTAATGCTTATTATTGAATTTATTGTATATTTTTAAGAGATAGTAGTAACTTTTTTAATCATCAAATCTCTTTGATAATAATAAAAAATATCTAAATTATAGCAACAACTTACTCGAAAAACTGGTGATTCCTCTCTTGAACAAGAGGCATCATTTTGTCCATTTAGGTGATGATTTTGAAAATTTTCCATATCTAATTGTTCTCTTATTCTTTTCCTGGACATTTTTTCTACTGCAGATTCCACTCCATCCGATTCTTGTACTTCTAAAAATGAAATTAGAATTATTTAATTTCTTGGACCTTATTATTCACTTGTACATTGATTTAATTACCAGCCATTTAAAAGGAAAAATAAAAAATATATTCTTTTACAAAAAAAGTACTAAAAAAATTTGCTATAAGATATAAAATAAAGTGTCAATGTAATTGACTATAGGTTAAAATTTTTTTGTTCTTTTTTATGGAGTATTCAAAACATTAAAAACATTTGAGGCTATGTTGATTCAGTTGTCAAGGTTAAATTAAAAAAAAAAAAGAATATGCAATACTACTATATATGTATCTACATGTATTTGTTCAAATAAATGTAGGTATATGTCCTCCACTATTTTGTTTTTATATATAACATAGAGAGATATGAAAATTTCAAAATTTATAAGGAATTTTAAGAAATAAAATATTGCTTTATAAAAATTCTCAATAAAATGTACATTAATATGAATAAATAAAAGTCAATCAACGACTTTTTATAAAATTTCACATAAACTAAATGACTTGTACAATTGACATGACTCATATTATGACTGTAATACAAATGCATCAAAGAAATAAATCTGGAAATATCTTGTTGCACAGACAACAACAAGAGATACAATTTTTATTACTAATCAGTCAAGAAACATCTTGAAAAACTTTACTCTTTAAGTATAAGAGCTTCAAGTTTAAGTAAAAAAAAAATGAAACAATCAATCGATAAGACAACGCACAAAAACAAGAAAAGCTCTAAGGCAAATGCTATCCAAAAGGTTTCCTCAGTGGAATTATACAGCTAAGAGAACGTTCACTATCTACTTGGAGCGAGCATCAAACATAGAATAGCTAGAACAAAAACAATAAACATCTGGAGGAAAGAAGGGTGTACGTACACAAGAGCCAGTGGGAAGCCAAGAGTATGTTCCAATAATCTGTGTCATCTCGCAAAAATAATAAATCACGCACACACTGACAATAAACACAAGACAAGAAGAGATCTCCAGGTAGCAGGTGCACTAGTTTCTCTTAGCAGTTTACTCGGAAAGTATCTCTGTAAAGTCACAGACGAGTGTCATAGATAGAAAGGAGAAGAATAGAGAGTGTGATAAGAGAGAGAGGGACAGGTGGAGAGAGGGAGAGACAGAGAGAAGAGCAAGCTCTCGCGCGTGTTCTAGCTGTGATCTAGCTTCTCGAACTTGCTCTTGCAGGTAGAAGCGCGCACGACGCTGACCGAGTATCCAAGTAACAAAGCCAAGAACGTCGCGTCATGTCTATAGGTCTAGCTTCGAAAGTAGGAAAAGCCAGGAAAGCTGCAGTGCTTTGCGCTGTCTTTGTCGGGCGGGCGGCCTGATTTTCACGGATCTAGAGACGGTACTTATACCCGCGAGCTCGCGCTTCACGCACGCACACAAATACCATCCGCGATTCGCGATTCCGGGCGACCTTCCGCGCTATATATCCTCCTTCTCTTTTTGCCACATGCACACATAAGCCCACACACTATCCCGTCTAAAGCTTATAGTCGAGCCACCCACGCATTTGATTGTCGCCGTTGCTGCTGCTCCTGTCAGCTTCAGTCGTCGATGCTACTGTCGTACTGTTGCCGCTTCTCGTTGCCGACGACGACGACGACGACGACGACGCTTCTAAGAACGACGAGGAGGGACTATCGCTGCTGCTAATACTTTGCTCCATGCCAAATCATCAGCTGGCTCACACACCCGACAACTACTGTGCGAACAACGTGCGCCGCGCGTTCCACTCGCTTGCGCATATATATATATACCTGTGTCGCCAGTTGCCCCCGCGCGCATATACACACAGAGCAGACGCCCGTTTTTCGCCGTCGATGTGTATAGCTATACACGTCACACGACGCGCGATTCCGGCTCGAGCTCTCTTTCCCCTGCTTCTATATAGGCGGCAGCGCTGTTCTTCCCCCTCCTACTCGGCAGCGCTCGCTCAATTCTCTTCCTCGTGTGCAGCGCACCAGCACCACGCACACACCACAGCCGATCGCTCCTTTTGTCTAATTGCGCGCTCCCTGCGCAATCGTATTGTTTCGAATTCTTATTCTTTTTTTCGGTTGAAATACTGGCTGAATGTGCAGCGCACCTTGTTGCCTCAATTTATTGTTAGAGTGCTATTGTAACGAAGCTCTGAGAGCGGATTACTCTTCAAGTGCCTTAGCACATATATAGAGAGCCGGTGTAAGCTGGATACGATGCGCGCTCAGACAGTGGCGCATACTAAGATAGGTGTACTGAGAACGCGCACGCAGGGGAAATTTGGGTGTAAATATAGCGAGATCGTTAGCTGAAGATTCGGAAACAACCCTTATTGAAGGGCTTAGCGGAGTTTATGCAGCCGTTAAATTTTTTAAGGGAAAGGGCCTTTGATCGCGATCCGTAAATTAATTAAATTAACTTAACGTACGGAAGAGTTTCTAAATTATAAATGATGTAAAAATAATTTTCGAATTTTTTAATAATTATATTTTTTAACGTTGCACCTGCTTTTTATGTAAAAATTATATATACCTATATATTTTTGTGAGCAAATAGAAGTAAGAAATTAAAAAAGTCTTTTTTAAGCGTTTTTTAAATCCTTTCAATGGCACAATATTCAATTTAAAGGACGTAAAACCTTGAACAGTACCCGTATTACAAAAACTAATGTACTATGTCTACATATAAATTGAAGATTTAGAAATGATTGATATTGTACATTTATTATACCTATAAGGGAAATAATAAATGGTCATTAAATTTAAAATAAATCATGATAAAAACTTCATTTAACTACTTACTATAACTGATAAAAATCCTTCAAGGCAAAAGATAAAATCATTAATCAAAGTGAAAAAGTTTAAAGCATCCTCAAAAGACTTCAGACAAAAAAGATGACGCAGCTTTGCGTCACTAAAAACGAGTGGGCTCAAATGTTGAATGACGCCCATTTATGTATTAGTATAGACGTCAAAAATCAATCGAAAAGTGCCGGCTTCTATAAAATAGCCAACCCCCGCAACTTTCCCAGGCCATACGGGAAGCCATTGAAAAATTAAAGGGAAAAAAAGGCGGCGATAACACGATTGAGGCGCGTCCGACCGGACGTGATCCTTTAACTACAGATTAGATTGTAATTTCGTTAAATCTTGGCTCGCGATCCACTTTGGAAATAGAGAAATAGGCAAAGGCCGTATTTTCGTTTTATCTAATCGCCAGCGCGCTTGGCTATTGGGACCGCGTGGGAGGTAAATATTGATCAATATTATCTATGTATATATAAACCTTTATCGCCGCGATGATTATACATCCCTTTCGCTAAAATATTAACGGCAATTCTCGAAATCAAAATCGTTGTTTATCCCGATTCATTTCATTTCTAAATATAGTATAGAGTCAATTTGCATCGTAGCCTACAATTATTTTCCCATTTTCATCCACGAGTCCATAAAAAAGCAAAACACTCGCAACTAATGAGCGCACACGCGTATATATACTTTTTGTACACGCGACTAACGGTTATTGATAACACACACAAAAGTATACATACACACACACGGGGTCGCGCTTCCTCTATACTTGAACAGCCCTAACCGCGACGCCGTCTCGACAGGTTTTCGCGCGCGTGGCGCCGTTTTTTTTTCTGCAACGCGCGCGTCTTCTTCGGCAATCGCCAACTCGTTTTTCGTCAGAATGCCATTCTACTGTAATACTTTGCTCTTTTTGTGCAGCGCCTGTGACGCGCGCCAGCACGCGTGACATCTTCCATTAAAGCGGCACTTTTTGCGCGAAATGAAAAAGTTTTCTGGAATGATTCTTTTGCTTTTGTTTACTTTATGTCGGAATAGGGACGTTTTTGTTGAAGAGTCGAGGTTTTCCTCGCGCTCGTTTACGACTTGCGGGACCGATAAAATTATTTTTATTTTTTTTTTACACGATTTCGACGTAAACTTTTTTGCGTACTTTAATTTTTTTCTAATTTTATTTTTAGTTTAGAAGTAATGCGAACGAACATTTTAATTTATATTTTATTAAAGGTAGTAAAATTACGTGGAAAAATACGAGACTTTACCTTAAAATATGTTAGCGCAGAGTTTTCCGCTATTTCACTTGAGTACGGTCTTGTCTTATCTCTTCATCGGTTCTTCGACCGTCATATATGCTGAAATTCACGAAGGCAGATTTGCCACCTGACTGATATCGATTTTGACGTAATAGCTTATCGGAAATCTACATACTCGATAAAACTAGTCATCGGAGTCTAATACTTTCTGAATCATACTTGTACTTTACCATTCATGCAACAAAATGATAAAAAAGCTAAATTTATCCTTGACTTGGCCATCTGTTTAACAATACTTCGATCGACTGGTCATTTATACTTTTATAAAAAT
>JAPYZA010005084.1:0-12633 GCA_030522685.1 Eupelmus azureus
CTAACAGGGGCTGGTGAATACTGGTTGCGTTCTTCAGATAAAAAAATACTTTATATTTTTATACGTATTTTTGGTTCTCCTTACTTGCAATAAGAAACCAATACTTAACTGAATGTGAAAAGGGTGGGGTAGAAATCTGCACAGAATATTATACGGGAACCCAAATATTAGGTTGTAAACATTCATTAAAACAATTGAAAAAATATTTTTATAAACCTTATATGTTTTACTAGAAGCTGAAGTAACCCGTTTTTCAAAAAATGTTCTTTAACCACGTTGAAACATTATTTACTTTATAACGTCGGTAATGTCGGTAAGTTCGGATTTTGATATTGAAATTTTTCTGTCTAAAACTTTTTTTTTAATAAAGTCAGTAAAACTTTTCTGAAAAACGGGACAAATAAATATTCAAATTAGCCCCGGTCGCTTTTACACATCTCTCTTATAGAAAAAATTCAATGAAAAATGGGTCCCTGCTGTTATCAATAACAATGTTAACTCGGATTGTTTTCAAATTAAAATACATAGTATAGACTTGCACCGGAAAGTTAAAATATAAAAGTAAAATAATTAATAAGTTTTAAATGTCAAAACGGACTTATTTGGTTGTACTAGAAATATTTAGCTAATTGTTAATTATTTTAAAAATTATAACATAAATAATATGTTTTTACTATTGGAACTAATATTTTCTCTCAAAAGATTTGAATAAGAGTTGCTTATTCAATTTGTAACAAAATGGATTATTTTATTTATGTTGGAAAGGGACAAAAATAAATCCATATTCGTGACTGAAACTAAGAAATCCTAAAGAATAAAAAACTATTTTTCATAAAGAATTACTCAAACTATAAAAATTTGATATACTCTTTAAAAAATCCTTTAAGTATTAAAAGTAGGTTACGCAGTTAGGTGACGAAAGACAAATAGCTCAAATCATCGTCACACATTGCACTGTTTATCAATTCGTGATAACGGTACTTTAAAGTTAAGATAAGAACTTCGTTTGTTGCGAATTGACGATTAGTAACTTGTGATTGTAGCTACAATTGTCAAAAAAAATTTTTTGATAGATTTAATAATTTCTTTTAAGACTTTGAAGAAAGTTTACAAATGAAATATAAATAGTACCAATACTTATTTCGTTTATCACTTTGTTTTAGACAAGGGGTCTCAACTTCGTTTCTTTCATTTTTTATTTATTTATTTATTTGTTTGTTTAATTTCAATTTTTTTGACAATTTCTCGTGGAAATATTGTTATTTTGATAATAGTCCAAAATACTCCAGACTTAAAAAATAATTACGTATAATAAAGCAGACTTTCATTCATCCATCGCCCACTACTCAATAACTCATCAAATAATATTACAACCCAGTAACAAGAACCACTCCAAAAACTCTACCGCCATCCTAACACTCCTCGATCTAGATCTTCCCGCAACAAGCTTTCATTGTCGCGAAGGAACGCACACACACACACACATAGACCTACGGTATATAGTATACAGACGGCTTTCTTCATTCCTTACGGATATACGTCGTGTGCTCCTCGTGCGACGTGTGGCAAAGTGTGTCTTCGCGTCTGGGGCCGAGCATTAAAACGCCTTCGCGCAAGCGAGTGTCTCTGCGACTCTCACGTCTCACCGCGCGACTTTACTGCCTAGCACGCGACAGATATTGTATAGAGAGCGGCTAATTTGGAAGCTGGCTCGTGTCAATGGAGGCCTTCGCTTATTTCTTTCCATTCGGCCCATTAGTGGAGTCTTTTATAATCGAGCACTGGCTTTGAGAACTTATTTCTTTCTCGTCGTGTGGGCTTTATTGAGTCTGATTCGCATGTGGAGTATACAGAGAAAGAGAGTTTTGAAAGGCTTTGTTGTAAAGTTTTTGTTTGTTAGTTTCCAATAATGGGTTACATTAATGTATGTTATTATAAGTAATTATATTAAGCATGCAGATGTGTGATATGAAAATTTAATATTTAATTAATGTAAGTGTTGGGATACTGTTATAACTTTAGTTTAACTGAGTTTCATCTGTATCAGATGCTGTAGCAACACTAACTTGACTATGCCTTTTTTAAGTCATTCAGACATGAGCTTCTTACTAGATTAATCCTACTAATCAGATATAATTTCTTCTTTATACGAGTTCAATAAATAGAAGTATTTCATTTGAATTAAATGCAGTTTTTTTTATTTATATAAGATCCATTCCAATAGTAGGTATTTCAATTTTAATATTTTTTTAAATATTATAAATTTTTAGTGCCATCATAACTTTATTAGCTCTGTAATTTTTTTCAATGAAAGACTATTTATTCTTCATATTGTTGTTTTATTTATTTCATTTTTATTCCATGTTCGAAATTATTTGTAAATCGAAAGTAATAAGACCATTTCCAGTCTTGTTTAAATGATTTCATCGAATCGAAATAAAGTGACCTCCGACTTGAAATTTAATGTGTCATGATGCGTTAGTAGCATGAATTGGGCAAATTGATCAACACTGTCGTACTTATATACCGAGAACCTTTAGCGTAAGATAAGAATTAAAACTGTCAGAGATAAATAATTTTACAACATTTATAATAAAGATTTCAAAATTAAAAAGCTATATAAACAAATCAACATTAGGCTGCAGATATCTCTTTTATAATTCAATCAAATAAAAACAAAATTCATCGCAAATCAAAACCTCCGCATCCATCAAACCATCATCGCCAATCCGCCTCGGAACTCGCCGTAAAGAAACGATTACGCGAAAAGACCATAAATCCCCTCTGCCCTCTCCGCTTAATCGAAAAATTTTCGCTCGTTCTCAGCGATCGGCCGGCGTCTCCCCCATAAAAAGCCGTCGTAAAGAGAGCATCGGGATCTCGTAAACCGTGCCGATCTCGTGAAACACATACACTCTTGTACACTCTTGCCCTCGTATATATATGCTTGGCCGGCTTCTCTGCAGCAGAGTTAAAACGTCGCGTGCTCGTCCCCCTTCCGAGCTGAGAGCTTCCTTGCTTCCACATAGCTCTCGTCTTTCAGTCTGATCCTCCTTGGGCTCTTTCAGCCCTATCCGGCTCTCCAGGTCTTGTCTATCTTTTTTTTTTTAAGGGGAGGCTATTGTGTAACGCTCGGCGTGTATAGCTTCTAGAAATATACTTTTATTAGAGGAACGTGTTGGTGGGTGTTTTGATGACGGTTTGAAGCTTTGGGGATGATTAGGAAGTGGGCTAGTTTGTGTATTTTTATTCTGGCTTTTGAGGTATACGAAGAAGATACTGTATACTTTAAATCAATAATCTCGTTTGCAGGTATGTAGATACGAGTAAACGGAGCTATTTACATCGGTATCGTTTCTTTTGTGACGGCAAAAGGCGCAGCTGAGGCATTTCGTTCACACCCTAAAACGCGATTCTTCCACGCAGATGGTTTCATTGTAGTCGTAAGCACGTATTGTGTTTGCCGGAAATACTGTGTGCATTATAAGCTAGGCAGTAAACTTTTTGTCCGTTCGCTAGTGATAAATAAAAATAGCTCGGAATGAGCCGCGCGCTTCTGAGACAGCTCACTTTTTCCTCCGTCAATGTACAAGTATTGTTTAGACAGCGGTTTCTTTTCGTAACCAAAAGAGGTTCAGCGCTAAAAGAAGCAAGAAGTCATTAAAACCGATGTCCCGAAATGTATTTTTGTAAAAGAATTATCACTCTTTGCGTTTAAATTTAAAGCTTCACGTTTGTTTAAGCGTTAAATTACTTTTGAAGGTATCTGATAAATTTCATGTTTGCGTAACTCATTATTTAAGCCAAGTTGTCCAATTCTATTACGTCGGCCACGTCAGATTTATCGATTTTCCACTAAGAACGTACGTATTCACCTTCTCTCTTTACCCATCGCTGTTATTCTATATGGTTCATATCGTATAGAATTACATCTTACTCATCTAATTACACGGCTTTCTCCCTCTTCTCGAATTCGACACTTTTTCAGCATCGCTGAGCCTCGCTCCTGCACCATTACGTCTTTGTACGCATATAATATTCATAACTTATTGTTAATATATTGTCATTTTTAATGCAGCAATGTATAATGTATATTTAAAACAAAACTCATCTTTATTTCCACTTTGCATTGAATAATAAGACAGAATGACAAGACGGAAACTTAAAAATCACGAGGAGCCATTTTCCGAAGCTATTTTTAGTTGCAAACGGCAGAGTTGCTTGCAGAGATTTCAATGCATAAGAGCATGTCTTTTGAAGCTTTTTTTTTATTAGGTAAGAGGAGCATGGACAATCTTATTAATGGGACTCGCTGGAACTGGGGGCTAAAAATAATTTGACACTTTTCTTCCACTAAAAATATAGTTAAAATGCCTTGGCTGAAGGAACCGTTAAAAATGGATGTTGCTGAGCTTTCTTGCGCAACCTAAAATCATTCTTGAATTAATAGAGCGCGACCGTGGTATTTGTGTTTCATTATTTTTTACGCTTTTTTAACTGTTTTATTAAGACAATGTGTTAATTGAGAAAACGCTTGGATTAATATTATGAATTCATTTTTTATTACAACTTTTTATTTACTTTGAAAATATGTTAATATATCATTGTAGTAAGGTGTATCTTGTATAAGTAATTATGACATAAATTATTTTATTAAAAAAATTAGCGAATGTATTATATCTACTATATGTAATTAAAGATTAAAATTTTGATAAAATTGAAAAAAAATTACAGATATATATCTTATACCTTTTATTTTGTAATTGCATACATACTTAATTTTTTTATATTCATGTGAAACCGAGAATTATCAGAGTTTCCCTAAGAAATCAAATAAATGAAAATTCATATTCCATAAGCGTAAATCCAATTTTCATTCGTATAAAAAGTCATCGCAAAACAATTTAGCAGAGATTTTTCAATTAGATAGTTCAATAAAGTAGTGAATAATTCGTGCATTAGCAAAGAATAAAATTGCTCAATCTTTATCCTAGCGCCTCTTTTCTACATCGTTTATGCAAATCAACTGCGCAACTATTAGAATGAATATCCTTTGATAATTTATTCGTGTAAATTTTGTATACAACACATTTATCTTGACGCGACGCGTAACTTTGTAATAATACAATAGATATCTTGTTGTAGTTGTTTTTTTTATGTTAATCTCATGGCTAAACGTTTGACAAAATAAACTTTGTAAAAAAACACTAAAAATTACGATGGAATTATTGGAAATTCTCGTATTTTGCATTGGATTACTGAAATTTATTAGATCGACCGGCCCCAAACAAACTTTGATCCAGCTATTTATTTTCGAAATCCATCATTTCAAGCACATGGCGAGTCGCCAAGAGCTTTTCCAAGAACGAATTTCGCAGGTGTCGTTTATTTTGCTATCGGCCATCGCTCGGAGAATCATTATTTAATTTTTGTAATCTGTATAATCAATAAATATCTGAAAATGTTAAACATTATAAAACCTTCTAGATGTTAATAAATAACAGCGATAACTCATAGTTAAAAGAAAGGCTTGCAAGTATCTTTTAAAACATTAAACAGTTTACAAACTATAGAGTGTCACAGCGATACCGTCTATAAGGCTGACTAACGCATTCCAACAAGTTTTTTCAAAACAACGACCCGATAAAATCACCCCGCACCGTCAGGCATCAACACTAACTACACCTCAACCTCTCACCACCCACTCCTCCTCAAAGTAACCCAACCTCCCATACTCCAAACTTTAGCACCCCCTCTCACCAAAAAAAAACCATCCCTCTCCCCGCATCACTCCACCATACCATCAACCCATCACACGCCAAGGTATACCCACACTACACATCCAGCTCCTCGAACCTCGACCAAGAGAAAAGAGACTGGTGATGCCGCTGCTCGCTGGAGAGTACATATACACAGAGAGAGGGGAGAGAGCGAGCGGGCGAGGCCTCGGCAGAGAGTCGGGCCTCTCTTATATGCGGCGGCATATTCGGCGCTCAGTCTTACCGATGCACCGCGGCGCGCTGCTGCTCTGGTTATCGCTCGCTCCAAAGAGCCTTTATCTCTCTTTCTTTCACGCGCGCGAGTGTATGTGCCTACGTGTCTGTATACACCCGTGTGCAAGTGCAGCGAGGTGTTCTGCTGGCGAGGTTGCAGGATGGAGTTGAAGAAAGTGAGTTGCCGATTTTTTCGGGGTCGGGAGCGTTAGGTGAGAGGCGAGGATTCTGGTTATACGTGGAGGTGCGAGGATAGGTCGGTGTGTATACACAGAAAGGTGATTGCGAGGAGGTGACTGTAATGGCCAGGCGGAGGTAGTGTTACACGGAGCCGCGTCTGCGGAATGTATCTACAACGATATTTTTCCAGGAGGCCATCCGATTATCCAGAACGTCGCCATTACCCCGCGGACTCGCGCCTATCGATCGGCGTTTATTTAAGATAACGATTATCGCCTATTAGCTCTCGGCGACGCGCCAAATACGAGCGATAAACCGCCTGAGTCACGGGATCCTCAGCTGGTAACTCGACGCCGTTTAAGGAAGCGTTATGAAATGAGAAGTATAGAAAAGCGAGAGTGTAGAAGGCACACAGCCGCCGAAGTGTAACTCAGTCTCCAGCCAGCCGCGACTTTATCAATATCGTTTTCACGAAAGTATATACCAATCGGCTGCTTTCCTCCGTTATTGTTTGCAAAAGAGCGTCGGTGTGTATGTTTAAACGATGCGCACGATAACATTCAGCGCTTGAGGAGTGAAAAAACCGATCGTGCCTGTGTATAGTGTACGTATAAAGGAGATATTGCGAAAGATCGCAGGAGATTGAAATCTTTGGCGCGCTAGTTGTCGTTATTATGAAAAACGCTATTAATATGAGGAAAAGCCAGCGCGCGCGCTGCTTTGCGTTTAACGGGTAAAAAGATCGTGACTCGGCGCGCCGTTGTGAAAGCGCGTGGATTCCAAATGCTGTGAGAAATCACGAGGACTATATGGTAATTTCCAATGGAAACTCGGCGCTCGTTAAGGGGGGAAGATCGCTCGTGATGGATAGTAGGCTAAGCCTCTCGTGGCCTGCCGTGGAAGCTGTATCTTCAAAAGGATGAATTTTTGCTTTTCTCAACGTTAAATTATTTCGCGAACGTATACCAGCTCGTACATAAGTATAAAGTTCAAAGCCGAGAGCAGCGAAAATCTGCTGTTTATCCATAAAGCAATCAGAAAAACGTTCGCGCTGTATCTCGAAAAATTTACAGCGCCATTAAGCGCTTCGTCTTTGCAAGGAGCTGCCGCTCGCGCGCGCCCGCAAAGAAGTGATTTTACGCCGTGATTTCGAGCGCGAGTTTACGAGCGCGGCCCGTTAAACGGCTGCGTGTGCATGCAGGGGGAATACGAGAAACTGCGGGCCTTAATTAACGAAGGGGAAAAAGGCGGGGAGGCGAGTGCGGGATGTTTAAGTGGAAATTAGGGATGGGTGCGTGGTTGGAGAGCTGTGGGATTTTGGATTTGGAAGAGCGGGTTGGGTGTAGGGTGGAAGAGGTATGTCGAGTGGGTGAGGGGATAGGGGGGTAGGCTGATGTAAGGTGTTGTGGCTGATAAGATTTTTTTGTGATAAGGTGCTTTAGAGGTATTCAGGGGAATTGATATGATAATTGAAGTTTTTTGATGAGTTTGTGAGTGGATGTTTTGTTTTATGGATAGAAAATTGTTTATTTTGATTTTTGAAAATTTATTAAACTGAATATTAGAGATATAGAATTCATACCTATTAGCTGTTCGGTTACATGCAAATTACAGATGCAGCAATATTCAAACATCCACTTTAACAGAACAAGAAGCCGTCTCGAGAAAATGAAACTATTCCCTGCCAGGTGTCGGAAATTACAGTCCGCAGTCGGAATATACAAATTAACCAAATTATTTCCAAGCCATCCTCCTCTCAAAAACTGCGATGCACGCACACGCACGCAACAAAAATAAAACACCTATCCACCTAATAATCACTACCAAGAAACACAAACATCGCATGATAAGATCGCTCCTAATCCCGCATCGCGCCAAGAAAACGTCGCCTTTAAAAAAAGCTACTCGAGCTCGATTTTCCGCGTCATCACTCCCGGCTAAAAAAAAAGAGCCAACCGCTCACTTCCAGCGCATTAGCAATCAGCGGCAGCGCTAAAATCAACCGGCGCGCGTGTAATAATAAAACCCGCACGTGCTCGGTGCAGCTATTTTTTTTTCACTGTCGCAACCTCGCTCCAAGGCTCGGCCATTTGAATACTCAATATCGTCATTATCATGCTAATGACGCCACCAATCCGCGCGTAATCCTCCGTATACCTGCATTATAAGAGTAGATATAGATCGGAGCGCGCGAGCGTAGAATGAAAAACTATAGTCGCTCGCGCAATTAGAAAATTAGCTCGCGGGTGGTTGCATGTGTGTATGAGTGGTGCGACGCGTAACTCGGAGAATATTTTCTAATTGTTTGCGTAAGGAGAATTCGCATCGGGTTTGAAGAGTTCGATCACGGATCGATGAGGTAAGGAGAGGAGAGCTGGAATGTCGGTGTGGTTAGAGGCTGAGATTGCGGAGATTGCGAGCTGAGGAATGGTTTTGAGATTTTTAATTGGCTGAGACGTGTGTCTATTTTTAAATTATCTTGGTGGGGGGAAGGGTTGGCTTTTTATGGTGGCGAGCGATGATGAACTTATTGAGAGCGATTGCAGAGATGAAAAATAATGATTTAATGAGTTGTAATCGTGGCTTGGTGCTGTGTAGACGCGTGACTGCTCTTTGCTCGTGTTACGTTACTCGTAGAAAATTGGAATAAAGAAAGAAAGAGAAGTGGATTCTTTTAAGTATCTTTCAAATTATGAATTGATGGTTTCTTTGAATAATCTTACCGGTTAAACAATTTTTAGGCTTTTAATATTATTTAAATAAATCTTTTAGTAGATTAATCGAGCACAAAATTCTTCAATATCATTTCTTATTAACACTCATTACTGCTATTAAATTTTTGCCATCACACGGCTGATAGTCAGCTCGTAAGAAACAAGTTTTTCTCAGAAAATTCGTTAGGTGCAGCAAGTACACTTTCATGCCGCTCGTCTTTGCCCGATTCCACAAACAACAAACGACTCTGCGGTCGCTTATAACAAAAGATCGAACGACTTGGCTTCTTTGAAAGAAACGAGTTTGTTTTCGGATCGAAGGAGCCTTTCAGCTTCCAAAGAAAAAACTACATGTTATCTTTTTTTAGACAAAAATGATTCACTCGGCGTTATGCTAAGAAAAATTCATATCATTCCCGCGGTGCTTCTAAAATTCATGCAGCCAGAAAGAGAACCAGTAGTCGGAAACCATCCAAAATTAAAACGTCAAATAAAACCGTATACACACCAACACAGCGCGGAAATGACATTCATACTCGCACATGAAAAGGAAGCAATTTCGAGCGATTAGACCGGAGCGTTTTTTTTGTTCGCCGCTCGCTATACAAAGTTGCACTGTCCTCGGCGAGTCTTACGCAATGCAAAAATAAAACTCGCGTTAGTAGACGTTCTATAAAATATTATCGGCGTCGATAAAAAAATTTCAATTTGCGCGCGATGGATTAATTTTAGAGGATCGTTTCTGCGAAACAAATGAACGGTCCGCTTTGGTTTATTTAATCAGTCGCTGGGACGAACCGTCTGGCGAGTTGGCTTTCAAGCCTCGATAAATCAGATAATTAGCGTCGCGACGTGGGATTCGATTAGCGTGCGACTAATTTTTTTAACGGTTCTTTTTATTTTGTTCGAGGTATGATGGATTAGTGCTGTGTTTAATCTTTTCGGAGTTTAGTATTGTTTTTCCTTATGGCGATGTTGATTAAGTGCTAGTTCTGTATGCGGGAAGAATTTTACTATGGAAAATTAGAGTTTTAGTATAATAGCTTCGAGATTGTCGCGGCTATTTAAAAATTATGGTGAATAGGGTAAAGATGTAGCGACTTTATAGTAATAGAACATAACTTCTGGAACGCCAATTTTTATAAAAAAAAATTTTCCGTGCACCATGCATAACCGGTCTTTACCTATAATCCTCCCAAAACATCAATCAATAAAAACAACCAAAAATTTCAATCCATCCAAACAACATTCAAAATCACACTCCAACTCCCTCACCAAAAACGACACACACACATCCCAACCCTCCACAAACCATCCTCCCAACAAGCTCGCACTCCACCTCAAACCCATCAGAGAGCCTCTCAAAAACCAATCCCGATCACAGAGACCTCAAGACCTCAACTCTCCACAGAGCCTCCAGCTAAACGTCATCTCTCCCTCTCTCTCTCTCCTCACTCAGCTCCCGTGTGCACTTCCTCGTCCCGGCATCAGAGCAGCAACGGCGGCGGCAACAAGTGGCTCAGCACTCGCTCGCGCATATAATGTATATATACAGGTATATACACATACTTACCCAGAGCAAGAGGGGGGAAGACGGCGCTCACGGGCTTACCCCGCTATATATAAGAGAGAAAGAGAGGCATCAGGTATAGATATATATATACATACACATACATGTACACAGAGAGAAAGAGCGAGGCGGAGAAAAGAGAGGAGAGCGACCGGTTGCACATGGGGCGACTTTCACGGCGGCTGCGGCGGCGGCGCGAGTATAACGGCAAGCGCAAGCAGAGAGAGAGAGAGAACCAGCCAGCCACGGCAGCGTCTTCCTTGTGTATCCCTCGCGCGCGCTCACAGGACACACACACACAACACTGTCTCTCTCGCTTGGTAAAAAGGCCACGTTTTTCGCACGCGATATACTTACACTAACGTCTGTACGAGAGGAGAAGAGTCGAGAGGTCTCGGCCTCCTTTCGACGCTCGCGCGTTCGAGTCTGTGTGTGTTGCGGCGCGCGCGTGTGCGCAGTGCTGGCTTTTCGGAGGTGCGCGCAGCTGGCAGCGTGTTTTTTAAACGGTCGTCGCGCTCTCGCCTCTCTGCTCCAGTTTTAACGTGCCAGCCGTTTGCTTTTTGATAAGGAAAAGGAGAACGTTCATATAGGTAGCTTTGAGCTCGCCTCTGTGTGTATAGCTTTTGCTTTCGAAAGCGAAGTAAGTGTGTTCGTATATATACTCGAGTACTCGAGTGCGGCTCTGTCTCGGTGGACACGCGAGAAAAGGTTTTTGTAGGGGGGCTCTTTCTTGCCGAGAGAGAGAGAGAGAGAGGAGAGACTGTTTTATGTGCGTCGAGCGCCTGAGAGATGCACTGTGAGGAGGCTGCCGCCGCGTGCGAGACGGTAAGAGACAGCTGCTCGCTGGAGTAGACGGGATTTTTCGGATACTGGGCTTTTTTACTTTGTTTTTGTGGGTGTTTAGCGAAGGTCGCGTTCGCGAGGTGGTTGATCGGTTGAGTTGATCGCTTAGATTAGCCAGCGTAGAATTGCCGATTTTAGAGTGGCTTTTTTTAAAGAGGTAGTTATGGTTGATGAACGGTGATTTATCATTTCTCCGGATTCGTAGCCATTAAAACTGTGCAAACAAGAAGGTGTGCGCGTCTCGGCGCGAGCTATCCCGAGGAGTGAGAAATAGCTGTGTAAATAAATCGAATCGAGGAGAAACAATAACCTTAATCTTTCGCCTCTCACCTTAACTCTCCAGCACCCCACCTCTTCACTGTCAAAAAAAAACTCACTCCCCCCTCTACTTTAAAACGCACCAAAAACAAAACAAAAACTCATGAGCATCGATTTCTCTCTGTGCAGCATCACCAGCGGCAGCTGTGAAAGCCACGGATCCGCGGACTCTCCTGCAGCCTGTACATCCACACAGCGTATGGACCGTTGCTCGGGGCGCATCAGAGGGCTATCATGAACAGTTTTAATCGCGCCTCGATTAGTGGAACGAGCTCGGCCCGACGACGTAGGAGAGCGATGATCGATGGATTCGGGAGCGCCTCGGACTGCAGCGGCCTAGTGATGCATCAGCAGCGCGGTAAGCTCGGAGGTTTGATAGACGAGTGAAGAAGGAGGAGGAAGAAAAGAGCGTGACCGTGCGAGAGTTGAGCGGCCGACACCTACTTTGAGAGTCTGGGACGACTGCGTTCCTTTTGAAGAGCGTTTGAGGAGGTGGGCTGAAGGCTGGTGGTTTCGAAATTTTCTGGGAGATTGATGGGTTGCTGGGTTTGAGCTGATTAGGATTGGAGGTGGGTTGGTGGGATGGTGGTTTGGAGTTGTTGCTTGGATTTTTTTGTGGGGATTGTTTTTAAAATTGTTAGTGGGTGAAGAAGGTTTGGGATAATGTTTGAAGTGGGTGAGTTATAAGTGGAGTATTGTTTAGTAAAGAATTTTTAAAATAGAATTAAGCTTCTTATGGTCTTTGAATGGTTCTAAAATATTTGTTTATTAATATTTTAATTAGTTTTTATAAACTTTGTTCAGATTAAATAACAATTACACATTTTTTTTATTGATGTAGAAGAAGTATTGAGGAATGAAGTTTCAATAGATATGTTATAATAGTTGACAATTCTAATATTAAATTAATATTTTAATTATTTGAAAGGAAACTGTATTTACATTGAGTATGATAATTTATTCTAGTTAAAATTATTTATAAATAATCATATATAAATAAACTAAATAAATTTTG
>JAPYZA010005085.1:0-32732 GCA_030522685.1 Eupelmus azureus
CGTCAAGTAACACATATAGAGGTTTTTTATCAACAAGGTCAGTACATTAATGGAGTAGCCAAAGTTCCGAAAAAGTAGGAAAACAGCAGAGATTAAATAATTGAGCAAAACAATAATCCGAAATGTCCGATGGCAGAAATCTTATCAGATCTCAGAATCAAGCTTTCGACAACTCGGCTTCGCGCTTAGTTCGACCTCGCTCTGCAAACTTCTTTCCCCCAATTATATCTAAGAACAAGATGGACTCCCGCGCGGCTCAAACTAGATTTCCTTGCTCTGGCCAAGTTCGCGGCTCGCGCGCCGGAGATGGGATAAGGAAAAGCCCAATGTACTTGTTGCCCGGACTCCGCGCCCGGCGGGACTGAGAAAAAGAGAGCAAAAGAGCCGAGAAGACCTCGAAAAGAATTAGGCGACGTAATTCCACGATGGCGATTAGCTCGCTTCTCTTTTTCGCCACGAGCTAATCCTCGCGCGAGCCTCGAAGCTCTATATACGAGCTGGATGAACGCGTTGGTATATAAATACACGATAGAGGCTGTTTTCTCTGGGATGAATGGTTTTTCGAGGAAAATGATTGATGCTGGGTGAGGAAAAATTTGTAGCGCACCTAAATCTTTTTATTTGCACTTAAGAGTTATTGAGAAACGATATTATTTTGTTCTTCTTTATTTCTTTTAGGAAGAAAAATGAGAGATGTATAGAAAAACTGTTGGCTATCTAACGGCGAAATTCAATCAAGAAAAGTTAATTATTTGTTTTCAATTCTAGATACAATATTTTTTAACAAATATAAACGAAATTCAGGATTGGAAGAGCGCGCGAAAACAATTTTAACTAACCAAAGCCAAACGGCCGAGGATTTTCAGACATTCCTTCCATCAAATACTCGAGATTCCAATAACTTAAATCCCAAACTGTCGTCGAGACGATGTGAGAAACGTTTCGCGGCGCTATAATGCGCCGCCAACAGTGTGGGTAGCACTCGGCGAATTTCATTGTGCTTTACGAGCGCCGCGGAGCCTTTCAAAGCCCTCCCCCCCGCGCGTGCACGCTCTGAAAGCGAGATATTTATTGTCGCGCCCGCGCGCTCTATCCACTCCGGCCTATACTACCCGACTCTGCCAGCATTTTTCCTCTCTTGGCTTTACTTTTTCATCTGTACGCACTGGGCTTTTTTTAATTTAATGCTCGAATGCATTAGTCATAGGTCAGATATTTTCCTCTTGCATTTGTTCTATTATTCAGTGTGAATTCTTTTCTCTAGTTACATGCATTATTCAAGATGTTTCTTTTAAAAATATGCAAATTTCTAATTGATAGATTTAAAATTAAAATTCCTTGATATCGATACATTTTATATTTATATGTAAAGTGACAGAATTAAAAGTTTGTGTAGCAATCGTTTGAAATAGATCTGATTGTGAATTCTGTAAATATTAGACTACTACAAATATTTACTTTGCTTTATTTGAAAACAAATGTTGAAAATAACAAGTGTGACTATCTATGCAAGCAAATAAACCTGTTTCTTTTATGTAATCAATTTGATTTTCATAAGTTATTTGTCACTGATAAAGAATTATTTTCTTTAAACTAATCAACTAAGGTATTGATAAATAAATTTTTACAATCTTTACTCTTTTTCCTTTTCCTCTTTTAAGCAGTTTTTCTTTCTATAAAATAAATCGTGTACCCTACAATAAAATTCCTGCACATCCCGTTAAAGCATCCCTCTATAAAAGCTCTTCCAAAAGACTATAGGGTAAAGCCAGCAACAGAAGCAGCAGCAGCGGCAGCAGCAACAAGACCAAAGCAGTAGTAGCGAGGGCAAAATCCGAAATAAAAACAAACGTGCGCGCACTAGCGTGGAGCAGCAAAGCCAGACCAATCCCGAGGGCTAATCTTTTTTATTAAAAATATCCAGAGTATAATTCTCGGTAAAAGACACCGTGGCAACAATGCTAGGACGGGCTTTAGATTACAGAAACAAAGGGAAAGAATAACAAGAGACAGACGGGAGTAAAGGCATTACTCTCGCATCGCAGGGGTCACGCACGCGCACCAAATCCGCGGGATATGACCTGCACGCAGAAAAGCCAGCTTGCAGCTTGCACGTTAATATATATATTGTGTGTGTATATGTTTGCAGAAGAGGCGAATTCTCTGTGGATAATTATTATATCTATATAGGTACATGCATCGATTTACCTGATTATTCACCTGCAGCGTTGTGTGAGCGAGTTGTGTTGTATGTGTGTGTTTATCGTTGAGGCATTGGAGTTGTGTACGCGATTGCGGGCATGAAATAGAAAAAGAGACTTGTTTATTTGCTGGATGTGGTATTGTATAGAATGGTTTTTGTTATATTTTGCAAGAGAAAAAAAAATAAAAACTAAAGGTTTATGGTTGTAAATCGGATTATTACAGAAAATCGTTGTGAGAGTTTGTTGTGTCTTGTATTTTTTTTTATAAAGTTTCATTATTTTTATAAAAATATTATCAGACTTTTAAATGTTAAGAAAGTATCAGAAAAAATACTTTGCTTTAGATTTTCTAGATAAATATGACAAGTGTAACTACAAATTTCATAAATTTATGTCTGACGGGATACGTCTAATACTACTGCGACATGAACACTATCATTAATACACTATGTCAATAGAAAAATAAAATTCGTTTTTTTAGTATATCAATTACTGATTTTTAAGTATTGAATTTGACGCTTTTCAATCAAGATGTTCCTGAAAAAGCATATAAGTATTTATCAATAAAAAAATTTGAGAAGCGAAATTCTTTATTTATTTGAAGAAGGACGTGAGTTGAGCTTAATTCTCTTTGACAGTTTGTGCTTTTTCAATTAGTAGCTATTTTGCATTTTTCCAATATTTTAGAAAGCTTTCTACTAGCAATTATTTTACAAACATAAAATTCACTATGTAGATTAAATTACTTTAATTACAATGTAAAATTCAACATTTATATTTTTTCTATTTAAATATATACGAAAATTTAATTAGTTTCAGATGCAATTTTCTGTTTGAGATAAAATTAAAAAAAGTAACATTTTTCACTTAATTAAGTATGTTCCATTATACTGTTTCCATTTCTTTAGTGTAAAAAAAGTAACAAACAATTATCGATAACTTTTCTGGGTCAATAAATGATATAATCGTTTATGATTATTAATTGTTTGAAGCTGTTGGAACATAAAGCCTATAAATCATGATTTTCATATAAGAGAAGAGAAATCATAAATACTTGAATATATCCGTGGGAGAAAGCCGTATCTATTTACAGAGAGCCCTAAAAAAGCTAGCTAAAAATAAAGCTGTCAATTCGGAGTGCGGAGGTCCGCGCACTCGATAGGCTGAAAATGACGTAAAAGCTCGCAGCGCCGATTTCGCGCTTACACGTGCCGCGTGGTATATGACAGCGGCATTAAGCCGAATAACGAACCGCCGGCTCAGTGTTTACGAGCGGCCAATCGCAAGGAGCTGCGTATACACGTGTGCACGCGCGCACTACGTGTATTGGTGATCTAGTGCTTCGGCCGAAATAGGGGACGAACGAAAAATAAAAGAGAGCCGCCTATCGATTTTGGCACCTCCTCGCTTCCCAGCTTGCCTGCGCAAGGATGCGGCCTATAAAGTTAATTCAATATACGCAGTGGCCCATTGCTGCCTCGCCGACTAGAATTATGTCTCAGAATATATCTGTCTTGTGGAGAAAGAAACAACGAAATTTCCTATTAATTGCTCGTATTTGAAGATACTTTAGTTTCGCTCTTACTTTTAAGCTTGGGAAATTAGTTAACAAGTACCAAATGTTAACTAGAAAAATTACATACTTTTCCACATCTGTCAATCATTGTCTAATTAATTTTTGCACCATAATATTTTGATTATTTAACATTCTTTTTATATTATTCATTGACAGAAATAGCTCGTGGAATTTATTTTCTTCAATTTGATTTAGATTTTGCGAAATTAAATGAAAATGAAAGGATATTGGAAATTAATGAGATATTGAGAAACTGTGTTTACTAAGATAAGATGGAATTTTGTTACAAATAATGGTAACTCTATGCCATTTCGAAAGGATAAATTGAAAAGCTTCATTTAACGAATAAATTTAATAACTTTGCGAACAATTAAATTAAACATATAATTTTTTTTATTTTCAGCATCTCATTAAATTGTAAAATGTAAAAGTTTAATAAATATATATATAATCTTTGAATAAACTATATATAAATAATTTAAACATTTTTTAAAAGGTGACCTCGGTAAGTCTCTCAATTTTGATCGATGCTTAAGTTTGTAGAGCATAAAATCAGATTCATTTAAACGCAATAAGCTTTTTTATTGAAGGAAATTATGTGTAAATAAAGCTAGAAAACATTGAAGCAATATTTATCTAGGTTCCATGAAAATTTCGGAGTAACATTCTTGTACTACAGTTCTCGCATAATATATCGGTTAGAAAGTTTAAAATTGTTGCTTGCTATTTATATTTTTTAAATACTTAATAATCTAAAAGTGAAATTCCCTTCTACTTTTTTTTTAAACTGAAAATAACTTGGAATCCAACCGCAATAACAAACCCTTAAGAAGTATAAGCATTATTAACAAAGCAGCAAATTAGGAGTGATCATCACCAAAAATGATCCCTATCACAACAAGCGCATCAAGCGAGCCCTCAAGCGGAAAAACTCTCTCTTATCTTGGTAAGATCCGAAAGTCAAAAGCCATATAGTAGCATGTCGCTCGAGAGCCGCTTTTCTTCGTATATACGGGAGCGCGTGCCGCATCCAGGAGTCGCGATCGTCCTTGAAAGGTCAAGGGACAAGGTGCGTTTATCGATTGGCGCGTTTACGCGCAGAGTCGAGCGCGCAACTGCCTCCCCGGGAGCCGCGGATACACGCGCCTGCGGCCTAATTAAGGGACGAGCGCGCGAAGACGACACCGAGCTTTCACCCTGAAAAATGGCTCTCTTTAAGTTTTAATTGCGCTTTTACGAGGCGCTCGTTTGCTCGATGCCGGCACGAGGAGAGAATCTTTTTCGACTTTTCTTTTTCAAATCTCTCGATTGCAGTTGTAGATAATTAATTTGATGTCGGATGGCTGCGACACGTTGATAAACAGAGTATGAGGCACAAGAAAAGATTCTTAATCGAAGAAGAAATGCAGCGTTATATATCCACGTCTCGATGTTTGTCGCGCAGGGCAGAAGCTCTTTTCCGCTCTTTTTTCTAAGCGTCAGCTCCTCCTGTTCTACGTTGATTCAAATTAACTTCTGAACTGGGTTGCCGGGACTTGTTTGCAGCGCGCAAGCCAAGCGAGAGGAGGCAGCCTCGACAAAGGCGCGGATAGCTCGGCGTTTCGCGCCGTCTGAGAGGACTTAAGCTCGCTCTCTCTGTGCGCGCGCGTCTGTGTCTACGGCAGCGGCAAATGCTTTGGTTTCGAGGCTGCCTGCAAGCTTCCTTTGATCGCTGTTGATTGTAGACTCTTATATTATGGGCTTTCGTCTTATAATTTCATTTTTCTACGAATAATGTTTCTGCAGATGTTGTTTGGTGAAACGAAAACGTGACTCGCGACTTCATCCGTTGCATTAGCGCGGACATTTTTTTCCCTGTCAGCTGGAACACGCGACTTGTAAGACGGATCATGTGATCTTGCAAATTAAGTAGCAGGTAGCTTTCGTCCGTATGTTTTACAGAAAAAAAGACGGACTCACTAAACTTATAATTATTATTACTAGGAAGAACTTTATAACGAGTTTCGTAAAACTTATAAACAATAACTATCCTCGTTATAAGCTCATTAATAGTTAGACAGAGAAGGGTTGGTAATTGCAGGTATAAATAATAAATAATAGACTGTATAATTCCCATAAGATGAGAGGAAGAAAGAAGCCCAAAGAGGCTTAGCCCATGACCGCTCTCCTCCTTCTCTCTCGCTTTTTGGCTCGCTCTCCTCCTTCTCTCTCACTCTTTGGCCGCGAGCGCGCGCGGGGCGCGAGTGGATCAATACACGCCCGCGCTCAAGAGAGAAAGAGAGAGAGAGAGAGAGCTGCTATGTCCCTATTCTTCAGAGGGGGGCCAGCGCACGCTGCGCACCAGCCAGCGAGTCGTGGACGATGAACTAGACCCCGTTTCGCTTTGCCTCCACCCCCGGCCACCTCTCCTCTACATACAGCGCCGGAATGTAACCCTGATTCTCGCTGAAAGACGCAGTAGGCAGCTGCGGGGGCGGGCAATTCTTTTCACTCGATTCTCCGGGCCGCTCTCTTTCAGCTGACCGATGAGATGGCCGTTTAAGGCCTAAACTTATGGGGGGCGATGAAGGAAATTCATTCTGGCGTTTCCAAGTGCTCGAGTGTGCGCGCACGGGAAACGAGCTTGATTTATCGAGTAGCTGCGCGCGGCCAGCTTCTATCCTGGCTCGTAGTTTCGCTGATAAGATTACGAAAGCGATCGCTTCACTCTTAGCTGTGAACAACGCTTTTTCACTCGATTTTATTTTATTGTTTCGACATTTTTTTCATTTTTTTTTCTTCCGTTTTTTGTTATAAACCTACCAAGAACTTTATATGTAACCCGGTGTGTAATTTGTTTGGAACTCGGCTTAGCCAAGATTAAAGGCTTAGTCATAAAGCTTCAGCATAATTTTTGTCCTGAGTAAATAGCTGGACTAGAATTTTCTCAAAAGAGTTTAACATTCTTATCGCGCATGAGTGAATTTAAATTTACAAGAAACTTTATGAAACTCGACAAAATTGTTTTATTTTAAAGAAATTACCAGTAGATTCTTACCAGACTTGAATTATTAAGCTAATCACATTCTTTTCAATTTATAAGATCAGTAATTATGAGAATAAAGCTTTGATTACGATAAGCATATAATATCGATCACTAAAAATGAGCATTTTTTATACCAATGCCAGATGAAGGCTTAATAGCGGCATTATACTTTTATCAGCGCGTATAATAAAATTATTTATTATCCTCATGTAAAAGAATGTTTAAAAGTAAAGTAGCCCTCACGATTAGGCCATTAATAAATCCGGAAAGAGGAAACTGCTGAAGCATTTAGCGTCTGCATCAGCAGCTCCTTCCCACGCCTCTAAATTAACGCTCCGAGGCGTAAAGAGCAGCCATATTGATCTGAGAGCCAAGCGGTGATTTATGATTCATAGCGCGCAAAGTACATCGCGTCCGGCTGGCTCGCGCCGAAACATCGTCGCGTGTAAAGCTCAGTGCGCGCATTTATAGTTACGTGGGAGGTACGCGTCTTTGTTGCGGCGCGCGCTCGCGCGGCTAACTATGCCGCGCGTGTATAATTGATGCGACTCGCTCGCTTGGAACTTTGTTGTCGCGGCCGCGCCTTTGTTATACTCGCCGACGCTCGGCGGAGGAAAATAAAAACTTCTTAATCAATCGCGACGCTCTATTGTGCTGTAGGCGTGCAAGCTCCAGAGATGAGATGTTTAATTTCGAGCAAGATGCGCGAGCGCGACCCACTTGTATATATATACAGCTTTTACTTCCTTTCTTCCTGCTTTTTTACTTTCATTAGCTCGTTTGCGCCGCTGAATGATTAATTGACCGAGACTTGAAGAGCTTTGTTCCAAAGGTATTTTCATCTAACTTCATGGATAAGCTTTATAAATAGTGCTAATTTTCATCGATAAAATGAGTTATGGCTTGTTTGTAACAACGTCATTTAATAATAGCTACTTTGCTTAATAAGCTCAATTAAATAATTATCTAATTTTTAATCTCTCAAATGTTGTAGAACAGATGAAAAATAGGGAATAATTATAACTTAAAGTTATATGCATGAGTTATTTTCAAACAAATTAAATGGATTTATTTATAATTATAATACAAGATGATTATATGAAAAAAAAGAAAATAGAAACGATATGTATATCCGATTCTCGCGTGGATGGTTTAAAGTAAAACAAGCATGAAGTCAATTATTAGATAGAAATCTTAGTCTCGCACGCATCTGGAAAAGCGATTTTAAGGACAGAATCTCGAGTATCTGTCAGTTTCAAATACAGGTTTCAATTAAGATAAAGGGATGCATTTCATTTAAATATATTAAAAAGAATTAAAGTTTTTTCAATATTTATCGATTTAGTTGTTTTTTATTTTAAAAGTATTAAGGATTAAAAATAAAAGAATACTTTTAATAACATATAAGGCTGGATAGTGTCACGGATCTTATAAAAAGTTATTGTCAATGTTATATAATTTTCAAAGATTTAATATAATTTAAAAGTAAATGAAAATAATATTTTAATAAATGTAGCTTTCTGCAGATTACTGTGATAAATAAACATTAAAAAAAGTACTGCAAAAGTAGCACTCTCCATAATTACAATTCTTTTTACTATCTTTTCACCCCTCGAGATTAACATGTATAATTCAATAAAGCACGTCCTCATCCAGCTCCTTTACGAATAATATTGAATTAACAAGCAGTGATATTTTCTTGCTGTGCACGGAAATAAATTTGCAAGACGTCGCACGCAGAATGCAGTAGTAACATGCGAGCACGGCAAGCCCGCATGCATTTTTCACGCCTGCCTATGCGTACGCTTTACTACTGTACAATAGAATCCGACCTCAACTGCGAGTACAAGATGTTTCAGCTATTTTTATATTTACTTTATTTTATTTTTTATTTAAATTGCATTTTATTTTCATATTTATTTTTTACTTTTCCAAAAGGACAATATAAGGATTTTTTAATAGTAAACTAATGTGCAAAGTTTTATTACGATTCGGCATCGCTCGCATTTTTATTCCGCAGACGTACCAGCGACATATTGCATAAAAATACCGTTTGCGGAAAATCCCCGTGCGCATGTAAAACATGTGATAAAAAATCCAATAACAGTGTACACACCAGCCAGGTTGGCATACATGTCGCGCATTACCAAAACGACTTGTGCAATGAATTTCAAAATTGCGGTATAAAATAAAAAAAGCTCCTAAGATTTAACTAAAGCCGCGAAGATTTAACCGACGACACGACCGGCGATGTACCTTTTTTTTTCAAGGATGATTAATTTGGATCTTGGTATATACACCCTCGGTAGCGATAGTTCTGCTTTAATTTAATTTTGTGCACAAGTGAATGTGGTTTCATAAGTGACTGCTGACATTCGACGGGCAGAAGTGGACGCGACAAGGGGACTGAAGAGGCGCGACTACGATATATGGAATTGCCAAAGAAGCTGGCTGAGAGAAGAAAGGAGGATAAAATAAAAAATTAAGAGATCAGAAACTGGGAGAGATAACAATTAACCATTTTAATAAAAGAAAAGTGGAGTTATTACTTATTTATTTATGCTTTAAGTAATTATTGAAATAATGTACGGTTAACACGAACTGCGTTACTTAATTGTTTAATCTTTAAAAGCAGTAGATAGTCTGTGCTTTGGATTTGAAAAAAAGAAATATCATTTTTTACTTATAATTGTTTTATTTCAGTTGCACATTAAATTTCAAACATAAGTGAACTAATGTCTAGTATCAGTCATATCCTAAATGTATTCTATTGATTTCTATAACAAGTAGAAGCACAACATAACTAGTAAGTTGTTATCCAGTTATAAAGTTCAGACAAGCCAAAATTGAGGCTATGCCTAGATAAACAAGAAGTTAATATTTACTTCTGCAATTTTAGCACGTTAAATATAATAATGTACTGTTATTGTTATCGTCAAATCATAACGATTTCGATAAAGAACAGTTTTATAAACTTGTTTATTATTTAAAAAAAAATAATAAAAAATTTAAATACTTAATATTTCAAGCAATTAAATTCAAAAATATAACCATGTTGAAAAGTAGACACGATAAACTTGTTTGTTCTCTTATGTATACAAGAGAAAAGAAATCTCTAGCTAAAATCTAAAGCAAACAACCCAGAAAATACAGCCGGCCCATCAAAGTTGAATGTGATTTCAACTCTCATTTTAGAAGCTATTTGTCCAAACGATATCCCCAGTACGCTTTATAATAATCCATTGTATGAAAAAGCGCTGCATCCAAAGCAAGCAATAAAGATCATCCATCTCCTCCAAGCAAAGATCCCGGATGCTAGCTTCGTAGAGTCCGTAATTCCAGCCAAACTAGGACGATAACCCTCAGCCCACCCTTGTCCACATAACCATAGTATTAAGAAAAAAGAAAAGAAACTTGCGCACGCCAATCATCGATGCCACGAGTTATCGTTGACCAGCCAGCAGCAGCAGCCGCAAAAAAAAAATGAGGGTTGCCCGACTGACAGTGGTAAAGAGAAGAGGGAGGCGTTCGCTTCATCGATTTTTCGCGACGAGAGAGAGAGAGAGAGAGAGAGAATAGAGCTGACTCTCGAGCTATCAAGATCAAGCTCGCGCGCGCAGCTGCGGCCGCCTTTTTCTTCTCGTGCAGTGATCGTCGTAGGTTTTCGCTGGCTGCGCACCGAGAGGATGTGTCGGAGGAGAAACGTTTCTGACTCGATTGGATGCGGATCCGGCGCGTGTTTTATTGCGGATGCTTTTGTGGCCGCCTGTCAGAGGATCCAACTACATATAGAATTTTTTTCCTTTTCGTTCTTTAGTGCGAAATTAAACACGGATAAAATATTGTTTATCATTGCTCTATCAATAATTGTACTGTTTTAGAGTTCGATTGAAATTTTCTATAATTCTATGTGGAAAATTATTGGAACATCCATGACACAATATTTGTAGAAATTTTATCTGTCATAACGCTTAAATATTGCATTTAGTATTGGTCTTTTAGTACAAATTAAATTTTCAGTTATATTTTATCTTTTATATCAATACATTTAAAATGTGAGAAAAACATGTTTGCTTATTTTTTAAACGCAATTTTAAAAAATTTTTGCTTAATGTAAATGTAACTATTTTTATCTGCGAAAAGCAGAATAGCATCAACAGAATTTTTGCAATATTTTAGGGCATAAAGTGCAGTTTAACGAGCTTTTTAGATGTTTTGCAGTAAAAGTTTTAGTAATTGGGAGTAAAAAGTCTCATAAGCATCAGAGATCCGCATCTATTTTCATTTAACTAGTTGGCAAAATTTTAAAAATATTCTACTATAACTTGGAATAGTCTTTTAGTTTAACAGCAAAAAATAAATGTGTATTGGTAAAGAAAATGTGAAAATAAACTTTTAATATTAAACTGTAAAAGTTGTCCTTGTCAGTCGAGTTATTACTCGAGAAAATTAATCGATTAATAAGGAATCCTTAAGTCATTAAATACCCACTTATTCAACGCAGCAAAACAGCTGAAAATTGCTTCTACGTTGAAATTGGCTGGAATCAAGGTGAATTTGCATTTGAAATCAAGGCCCCCTCCCTTTAACCGACAACTTCAATTTCAGCCTGCGTACTACCCACACGCGCACACATACAGCTAAAAAAGCATCGAACTCCGAGGGGGCGGCCCAGGCCTTCCTTTCGATCCTTATAAATAATTCACGGCTTTCGGGGACATTAGACGCTGGGAATTTTCGCTTCTTCCCGAAAATTCTCGAGCGTGCCAGCTTAAAGGTATCCTCGACGATGGGTTCGGGAGAAAAAGCGAGAAAATAAGAGTGAGACTCACGTTTTCCTCGACGGTCTTCTTGATTTTGGCGCTGGCCTCGGCGACGGACTTGCCGGCCTTGTTGACGGCGCTGTACAGGAAGCCACCCAGGCTCTTAGCGCCCGCTAGCGCCTTCGTGGACACTGCAAATAAAGGAGCACCGAGTAATTGCATTTTTTGCTTAGGCAAAATTAAAAGCGTACAGTCTGCGCGATGCTTCAACTTTGTTGAATCGCACCAAAATGTAAGTTTCTTTCATTGGCCTTTTTTCAGCTACAGTTTGAAAAAAAGGATGTGGAAAGGGATGACTGGGCAGATATACTTATATTTAATTAAAATTTTTATGTAATCTTAAATTATTTGTGATAAAAGGGTAGAACAAAAATATTTTAATTTAAGTAGATAATGTAACAGTGTTATAGGATTTCTTTTGTATAACAGATTAAGAATATTTCAGAATCATATAAAAAATGTTAGTAATAAACACTTTTTCGATTTGAAAAAAATTAATTTAGGTTTTAACCAGTTATAATTTCAAGGATACTTCTTAAAAATATTCAAAGCCTACACAGGCCTTTCAACCAAATAAATGAAAAAAAAACTTTCAGAAAAATCGTAAAAGAAAAATCAAACTTTTACACAGGTCTCTTATGTTTTTGTAAGAAGGTTTTTTGTCGAATGTAAAGTGAAATTAGACTTGAATAAGTGCCATGCAATTCAAAAATTTAAGCGCTACATTTACACCCTTTACAAATCCTTCTAAAAAGTTGTAAAAAAAGAATAAAAATAGACTAAATTACTGCTGCGTAACTAAAATAAATTTTGTTTGTGCTCGCATTGATTGATAATAAACGGGAGAGTTAGTAAATCTTTAGGCTCTTAATTCACAAACAATATTTAGTTAAAAATAAGATACTCATAAAAACTTGTAGTCTTGAATTTAAATCATATAAAGTTTAGATATATTTATAATCTACAAAGATAACTTTTTATGAATGTTTTTAATAGATATTTATCAAGAAAAGGCAGAAAGTACTTCGAATAAATTGAATGTATACAACAAAATAAATTACAAAAAAGCATTGTACTGTCATATTAATCATATTTTTTTTCATTGTCACACAGTGCTTCTGTACTCCACGTATAATTGAATAATAAAGTCGATATTTATTCAAATAAAAATTAAAAAACTCAATATTTCTCTTTTTACAATTGAAAGAAAAAAGTTCTGACGAGCACAGGCACGGATTCAGGAAAAAATCGACAGAAATATTGGCCAGAGAATTTCCGGGGAGGTAAGAGAACGAACAGTATTGTTGATTTGCGCAACAAAAGATCGATTGGACGCACAGTATAGAAAAGCATTTGGGTGATCGGAATTTCGAATTCATAGCGCGACAATTTTGCGACGTCTATGAAAGGATATTGATTGGTCGTTAAAGAACCAAGGGATACTAGGTTCGTACAAGTGATTGCTATACAGATAAAGATGTATTCTCTATCCTTTTTGAAGTTACATTACACACTGAACATACAATGAAGCGAATTTTAAGTCTAAAACGTCTGAATGTTTGTTTCAAGCTAAGCGAAAATAATTCTTTCGAATCTTAATATTTGTATTCATACATTAACTTTATGAAAGATAGGATAATCCAAAATGCATATTTAAATCACAACTTTTACTCTTATTTGTGTTATATGTGCATTACGTATAAATATTCTTTTTCGCTTTTCGTGTATACATTTGTACTTTTTCAGCCTTAGAGGTAGATTGAGTTCATGAATTAATTAAACTGTTCGTGTTAGGTATAAAATAGCTCGCGGAAAAATGCTCATTAAGCACAATTTTTTAACGGACAAATTTTCTCGCGATTTTCTACTTAAAAGGGTTAATGGAAAAAGATTCTTAAATACGCAGCGATGTGGCACACATCTTTGAAAGCGCTGGAGCACTTTCTTTCTTTCTCATCAAGAGCAAAGCTTATTATTAGCATGTTTTTATATCATAAGTTTTTGATTTTTTAATTAGAAGCTACGATAGAAATAATGAAACTTACACAAAGCTCTCAAAAGATCAACTTGCTTTTATTTGTATACTGACGTACCTTAGTTATGAAATTACTTAATTGACTTTTTGAGTTCCTGAAGAGACTAAAAATAGAAAATGTATTATTTCAAGATCGAATAAGTTATAGGAAATAGTAAAAAAAATATGATCGAAAAATATTTTAGTCTTTTGATAAAGCATAGAATTCAAACTATCTAAAAGAGATTAAAACTAGTTTGAAAAATTGCTAATAATTTATTGAGGAAAATTCTTCAAGCATACGTGAAAAAGAAGTTTGTCAAAAAGTAATGCAATATACCTGTGTATATAAGAAGTTTTATCAAATCTAAAGTAATCCGCATCAAATTAAACTAACTTCGCTAACTTAATTGAGCAGTAAGTACATTAGATATTTAATGACTAAGCTAAAGAAAATCACATTTGTTTATGTTGATGAAGGTAAAATGTTTATCACACTAAATATAGTAGAAGAAAAATTTGTTGTTCTTAGATGTAAAAAGCTGATCCAAGTGAATAATGTGAAATTAGCATTCTTGATTTTTTGTATGCAATAAAACAGACATATTAATTAAAGTTTTTGAATTATTTAATATGAGATTGGACTTACCCTATTATTATTATTCGTATAAATTGTATTAAACTTATCATAATACTATAAAAAGAATATCATAATACTATAAAAATGTTAGTAAACTTTCAAAAAAATAAGATGAAGATATTTCTAGATTATCGAGCATGTATAGTATGCTATGAAAACAAACAAAAAATTGGAATTTACCTGGTAGTAGTTGAATTTTAAAAGTTTATAAATATTATTATTCAATTCATTAGTATAGTTATCGTGCATAATTGTAAAGACTATAAGTTTTTTCTAAAATAAAACTAATAATCTAATAACTAGATATAAAAACATTTTAAATTGTGCCTTAATGTATTCAAGTGCTTCGATAAACTGTTTTTGTTTCTTTCAATTTTTCGATTTATTTAAATTTGTAATAAAATAAAATTGGCATGCAAAACCAAGAGAGCAAACACTAATGTTGTATCTATACCTTGGATACTCGATCGTAGAACATTGCTTTACGTAGTAAGTTTTTAATAATTATATTTTGTAATTTGTATACCTCTGCTATATAACCTAAGTCTATACGTAGTCAGAGTTGAAATTGTTCTCACTAAAACTGATGAACTTTTCATTTTGTCATCTTTTTTTTTTAAGAAAAATAAAGCTAAAAATGTAGAATTTTGTCTAATAAATTTATTTTTTAAAATTATTTTAGTTTTGTAACTTGATTTTTTTTCTAATTTTCACAAAAATTTGGAATACTGGTGGAATATTTTTTGAACAGCAAAGCTAACAGTGGTCTGTTTTTACAAAAACTATTGCCAGAGGCAGGGGTCACATCCCCTGGCCCTCTACCCATCTCTACCCCGTAATTCCATTGTGAATGTAAAGCATTCAGAAATTTAATTTTTCAATTCAGCCTCTAGCAAACGGGAAACAAAGAACGGACAAAGGGCAAACGAGAGGTGAAGCAAAAAGCCAAAGGGTGTGTAAAGGTGCGCGTAAAAGAGTGTGCAAAAGTGTAAAAGAATAGAGCGGGAAATAGATAGATAGAGGGAGAGAGAGAGAGAGAGAGAGAGAGAGAGAGAGAAATAAAAGTGTGCAAAAACCTACCGGCGCCGAAGGCCTGCTGTCCATCCTTGTCTTCGGTCGGCGTGCCCCCGAGACTCGCTGGGCCGCTGTCTGCTCCGCCAGTCGCACTGTAAAACATCAATCATCAATGAGCATCCAAACTCCCTCGTCTCTCGTCCAACAACGACAACGACGAGCATTTATCGTTTTATCACGCACACTTATACGCATACACACTCAGATACATACAGTTGAAGTTTTACTTTCACGGTATTTTATTCAGAATGAAAAACTATCTTACTCTGCTTTTTTTGTTCCTTATGAGTATCGATATTAATATGTGTGACAATTATTTTTCATGAAAAAAGAAAAATTACCCTTCTAACTTTGATGATGGTTTTCCAAAAGTTGCAGTAAAATTTTGCACGGAAAGCCATTTTCCTTTGATTTAAAACTTTTTTTACACGCCGAATAAAATTAATTTTTTTTTTTCACTAAATTTTGGCAATTGTTTTACAATAAATTAATTTTGTTGGGAATAATATCTCTGAACAAATAAATTTTAATTCATAGAAATTATCCATTTCTTTAATCAACGATATAAAAGCCGAGTTCAAGTGCACTGCAGGTATCGGTGACTCTATAAGGCTACCCGACTATACCTCCGTGAAACAAAGGGCAGAGGGGAGAGCGAGAGAGAGAGAGAGAGAAATTGCCGCGGTTATTAATGCGTCCGAGATGGATGGGGGAAGAAGCGAGCGGGCTTTGTAATATTTATCGCGGAAATCTCGCCCCGGCTGATTATGATGAGCTCGCGATCTATGTGCGCCTGGCCGTTCTTCGCGCTCTAGCGTCCCTCCTAAGCAGACTTTGTTATTTGCGCACCACAATGGGGCCAAAGGAGTGGAAGAGTCTGCAGTTGAGAGAAGGGACGAAGAAGACCGAGACAGAGAGTAATGATTGGCATCCGGCTAAGATGAGGCTGGGGATAAGGGATGTATAGGCGTCTGATTTAATATCCTGGAGAGGTTGGATTAATGCCGAGCCTTTTGTTTACCTATTAATAGCTTTGTCTTTGTGGATATGTCGCGGCTCATTTTTGAGGAGGGAACAATAATTGCAAGTTGTAATGGCTTATTTTTTTTCTCTTCATAAAAACGTTTTTCTTTATAAAGACATTTATAACAAATTTTTGTTGATTTTCTTATTTTTTTATTGCGTGTAATTAAAAATGAAAAATTTTGCAACAAGATTATAGAACATTTTTCAGAAGATGAGGTCATGTTTATAAATTCCATTACCATTGCAAATATAGAAAACGGGACAAGGACGGGTTTCGCCGGAAGTGTCTTAAAGGTGTGTACACAATTTCGCCCCGTCTACCGCTTCATTAATAGGGTGACGACGAAGAGATTAAATATCATTTTCCGAACAGTATTAAACTTAGGTGCGCGTAATAAAAGTTTTACAAGCATCCGTTATAGGTAAATGACTTTCGTGCGCATAGAAGTTCAAGTTAACTGGGTGAGTAATTAAGTTACACACAATTTATTAGACTTTCCTCAGGAGCCTTAAGGTACTTTTAATTTTATGTAAATTTAATTGTCGCATAGATACAATTTGCGAAGCGAAATGAATATTAAATTTATTTGAATGAGCCATTTATATCTCTTGAAGCATTGAGAAATTTTTCATACCTAACAATTGGTTTAATTTACAAAAAAGATAGCATAAAGACTGATTTCAGTAAGAAAGTTTTACCTACTTTGTTCCCAGAGTTTAAATAAAGTGCATACTGAAGTTATGAAATATATGCCTAATAAGATCTGTTTACAGTACACTATATACGATATTTAATGTACTTCGTCACAAAAGATAGCATCTATTGTAGATGATTTATGCTCTCATAATGTTATTTGAAAAGCGCATGGAAAATTCAATAATATGTAATATAAAACCACTATTACATGAACACGTAAATCATAAATATTTGTTTGATTAAAATTTAAATGAATGAGTTTTATGTCGACTCCTTTTACAATTTACAATGATAAAAAACTGATTTTATGAACTTTGATAAATATGTAAAATTTGATAGTGATTAATGATAAATGAAATTCTTATACCGTTTTTTTACAGTTCTAATTATCAAATGAACTTTGTATCTAGTGGTATAAAATGAAATTGATTCTGCAATCTTGATTAACTTCTTCAAAACTTTAATATCAATTTCCATACTTGAATCATTATCGTGAGCATACATAATTTCTTACTTACTAACATTTATTTTTTAGGAAATTTGATGGGATAGGATTAGGGATAATCTATCAAAGGAAATAGAAGTAAAACAAACATTAGGAATTAGAAATTTTTAAATGCGTCTCATAGATTTACTAAAAAAACTAATAAGATTTGAATCGCGACATAACAATATTCATAATTAAATTCTTTACTCCAGTTTATTTTTATATTATGGGTCAAGAAAAATAAAAACTTTTAGTAAAATAAAAACTTTTTCAAAATTAGGACGACGTTTTTGTATGCAATAAAATTTTTATGATTTTGACTTCAGAATAGTATTACGCAATCTGTTATTGAAGTAAAGAACTACAATTTAAAATAAATTTTATTCTTTACCATAAAAATAAAATAATAATAATAAAAAATGAAATGTACATATGAAAATAAAAATTTGTTTTTAATATTTATTATAAAAATTTAATGCTACGAATAATTATAAAGTTATCGTAAAAACATAAAATTGCACGTTAAAATTTTAAAAACTTGGTATCTCTAAATTTCTTGACAATGAAATCATAGTAATGGAACAAAAGTATTACCGATCCAAGTTCGAAGGAATTTTGTACGGAAGCAAAACGCATACAATCCCAAAGCTAGTTTCATTGTGAAATGTCAAAATGAGAGCAACGGTACTTTCGGATTTCAAGAAAGCAAAGACAGATCAAGGATGAAAAGAAAAAAAGTGGGGAATAAGAAGAGCAAGAAGAAGAAGAAGAAGAACAGAGGGAATTCTGTTCGGCCCGTCGGAGACGATCATCGGAGTACGGCTGGCCGCTGTCACGTACCCTGCAACCCACCTGCTTGCGTCATCATCTTTTACGTGTTCTGTCGCGCCCGCCGAGGCGGGATCCCGCGTCGCGTCGGCCATCGTGTCGGCAGCCTGTTGCTGTGCCGCCGGATCGCCTTCGGCCGGGGCAGCCGAGCCCCTGTTCAGGCCGGGGATGCCGCCGCTCAGCCAGCCGCTCATCGACGAGGCCACCTGCGACTTTACGCCCGCCAGCATTTCCAGCTTGCTGCTGCCTTTCGTCGGGCTGAAACAACAAAATCAGAAGCTCATTACTTTCACGAAAGGTTGCATATGCCAATCCTATATTATTATAAGTCGCTTCTTTCGATTTAACAGTCAAATATTAAAATATTCATCTAAGTAGAATTTTTAACTAAGAGATTTGAAATGTGAATAAATAAAATATTAATACTCTTTTTTTATTACTTATATATAGAAAGACGTGAAAGTACTGCAAAAACATGTTAAAATATTTGTCGTTACATATCATTTCTTATTCTTTTTCTTTTCACATTTTATGATAATTTAGGGTAACTCGGTAAATTTGAGTAGTTGGTACGGTGAACTCCGGTAGACCGATTATTTTATAAAAATTAAAAAAGTTTACATCATCAGTAATTAGACCAGAAATAATAAAAATTAGAAAAGTTCTCTACCTAAAAAAAAAGGATGCTTTTATATCTTAATGTAAATAAGCTTTGTTCACAGCGTACAAAGGAATAAAGTTGACATGCATCACAGACTATTTACTTTAACTTTGATTAATATATTTTATAAAAGTTGATAATGTTTAGAATCTGTCTAGATTATGTCATTGTCAGAGCCCTTCAAAATTTAAATCTAACTGACAATAACACGATTAAGTATTTATAGACTATATGCAAATTTTACAAAATAAAGTTAGTTTTAAACTAAAATTTTAACTTTGCACTATTTGAGTTTAAATAGAGTTTGTAGTTTCTAGTTTGATGTAAGCGAAAATTTATTATGGAAAGCAAAATTTAGTTTTATGCTGTTAAAAACTCGATGTAGGCTCATCAAAGGCATCAACATACTAACAAATCGAAAAAGTTTACCACTGCTTTCATAAGTTGCATATTAATTAATTTAAAACTTATAATAATTATTCATAGAGTTTCATAATAAGTTACTACCATCTAAAGAAACATGACCATCATATTAAAATGTATTCTAACAAATTGTTTGTAAAACGACTGTGCTCACAAGGAGAGGACACCACCTCAATGGAATTTTATGAAACTTCGAAATATTAAATATTCTATGAAAAAAAACACTTATTTTGCCATTTTATGACATATAGGCGTTCGTTTCTAAGATAGCTAACTATGTCTTTTGAATTTGACAATAATACACTTTATTCATTATAATAAAAATAAGTTCAATAATTAGGTGCCTAAACTACTTAAAAAAGGAGTTTCACCCATCAGCCTCTTTTTTTTACGGAAATTGTTTTTTGGAAATTTGATTTTTTGAATGATTAGTTTATACAGAATAATTTTTGGCACAAATTCCACAACAAACATTGAAAGTAAATGTTAATATGTTATAAATTATACCCGAAATATATGTCATTATTGGTGCATTGGCCGACTCTTCCGGTCACTCGGTTATAACTAATATGTATATTGTTATGTTACCAATTTCAGTTGCGATGATTTGCAATTGAGATTTGATTTATTAGCTAAATTTATGAGACGCATAGTTAAAAAAAGTTAATTATGAACAATAAATCTTTCTATCAAACAAAGGTTGATTCGACAAAACAAAAATATGTAAATTTGATGACAAGTGTTAAACTGTTTCGTTCCACTTGTCTCATTTTCTAATTTACTTTCTATAATTGGATGCAAATACATTCGAATTAATTAATACCAAGCAACAGAAAACAACGAAGTTTATTTGCGTGAAAGTTGCGTTTGAGTTCAAAACTTTTTTTCCCTTACACGTACATAGTCAACTGGGGAAATGATTGAATGGATAAGTCTAATTTAAACTTTACAGAACGGCAGGTATTATAGAGCTGTGTTCAGAGTAACTGTAGAACAATATATTTATAGCACAGCAAGTCTTGCGCAAAACATTACTACCGTTTAAAATAGAAATAATAAAATCAATTTAAACTTTGCATTACATTTTTTCACTTTATACTCTCGGTCTTTGAATTAAAAAAATTTAATCTAAATAAAACGAGTTAAAATCGGCACACTTACAGTGAAAGAAACGTGTTTTTTTAATTAAATATATTAAATATTTTGACTTTCTTAAATCAGTTTTATCAGTTTTCATATTTTCCCAAAATTAAACGCAAACCTGTTACGAAGCACGGGGAAAACGAGCAAATAGAACATCATTTACATTTAATCTCGAAATTTCTATTTTCTCATTTTATGACTTAGTCACTAAACGGATTTAGTTCTAATTTTGAATCACGATGAATATGAAATCGCCTTCATAGTTTTGCTCTAAAATTATAATAGATCAACTTTATTAATTTTTTGGAATTATTTTTAAGCTATTTTTTGTACAAGCAATTAAATTTATTATTGCTTGTTTACTCTTTCACACCATATGATCAAAAATCTAGGGTGGGAATACGATGGTAATACGATTATATGGAGTTTGTTATCTAATTAAATATTAATATTTTCATTCAAAAATAAATATTTTTATGTTTATGCAATTTCGCACACGATTCTTAAGTATTAATAAGTTTATAAGTTTCATTTATTTACCGTTTAAATGATGAATGTTTACAGCTAATTATTTTGTTGGCTTGTGAATTAAGTATGACATACTTTCTATCTAACTCTTAAATAAATGATCTTTCATTCATTAAATTTGACTAATTGTGGTATAAAATCCAGTCGTAAATAGTCAACAATAAAGTTCTTAAGATCAATAAGTCATAAATGAAATATTAATAAGATATTTAAATTAAAATAGGGTAGTAACTATGTTAATAAAGTATTTCTTCGGATGTTATCCCTTCATAAAATAATAATGTGTGTTTTATTCTTAATTTATTTATAATCTAATTAGATGAAAAGACTGATCTAGTATTAATAAAATACTACAAATCTCTTTGATCTTAGATGGACTTATTAAATTGTTACTTAAGCGATTTCATATTCAGAAATCGCTTCTTTATGTATTCAGTTTTTTTACGGTCATTAATAAAGTCGTTGATAAAAACTTTAGACTGTATATCTATATTAATTAAGGTAAAGGTAATTATAAAGTTAAACTTACTTGTATTATTAATAAACTTTTGAATATTAATAAGAAAGTTTTAGAAGTTAAATAAAGTAACAAAGTTGTTATAATACTTATGAACGACAAAATTAAAAAATATAATATTTTGGTTTAACTATTTTTCACACACTAATATAAATAATTGCTAATATTAGGCTGTTAAAAAGAAAATGTAAATGTATACATGTATACAATGAATTAGGTGTTATTAGATAAAACGTATTGTACAGCATTACATATTAGAATCGTGAAAATTAAAGTATACTGGTGCTATTCTGCCGGTCTGTAATATAGCATAACAAAACTTCTATCTTCATAAATACATATGGTCTTTTGAAACAGGTACGCCCCTGAGAAATATATTCAGGGTATAAAGTTTAGTCATATGGAAATGTGGGCGTCTATTAAGTGTTAAGTCATCTAAGTGGTGTAAATAAGCTATTACATCCCATCCCCTGTAATAGCTGCTACTTTGTCAGCGTCAAAGCATCTATAAGCATGGCGTGTACGTGTAAATTTGTCCGTACTCTCAGACAGGCGCGCGCACCGCTCTAGTACGTAGCGTATACTTAGAGGAAAGTTCTTAAATCTGACAACTTTTACTTGTGTTATAACCATATTGAAAATCAGACCATTTACGAACCGAGTTTCACGAGAATAAGAGTTGCGACAATTGATTGTGAAACAATCAATTAGTATTAGCCCATTAAGGCGACAATACGTCAAAATATTAATAATTATATCGGTTCCATGATGATCGAGTCAGATCAAATAAGTTGAAGGATATGTAACTTTCAGAACTTGTGCTGAATTATTTATGCATTTCGTACTGTTTAATGTTAATATTACGGTAAATCACGCTTTGATGGACATGAATACAAAAATTTTATTCAGTTATTTATATTTTCATTATACGAAAGCTTTCTAGGGATTCAATTACGGAAATACACTTTCAAAGGAAACATATTGCAAGTCATTAAATTCAAAAATAATAGAAATTTACTGATTTTGTGACTGAATTTTCTTGATATGATATATATATATATATATGAATATTATGTTTTTCACAGCAAGAGAATTTAAACTCGGATATAATCAGCAGCGATAAGATAGAAATTAGACACTTATCTTTTAAAGTAGTTAAATTTGTTTTGTTCGATATATATAAAATAAAAATTAACAAAAATGTTCATTATGCCAAAAATCATTAAGTCATTTCCAAGATATTCAACTTTACAAATCTCTCCCGACTAAATATCTATTTCTTCTTTTGCATTTCCACACCAAGAGCGCTTAAGTTAAATAAGCCCCGATTCCCCTCAGAGCACCCTAATCGTTTCTCACGCCTAGATCAATCAGGCAAAGACCGCGAAACCTCATCACTCGCATGCTAATTGCCATTTCCCGCTCCACTAGCGCGATCCAGCTTTCCGGCACAACACGTGTGCATATGTGTGTGTGTGTGTGTGTGTGCGTGTGTGTGTGTGTGTGTGTGTCAGCGACACACGGAAAGATCACTTGCACAAACAGCATCCCTCGCGCGATGATTGTCAAGTCAAGAACTGTCAAGGCGAATCGATCGACGAGAGCGTGCAGCTATATACCTCTCTGCGTGTACCCCGTTCGTATAGTACATCCCGCCCACGCGAAGCGCTCTGCTCCCTTCCTGCTGTATATAGGTATTACATCTACTATCGACAGGTTAGCCCATCGCGCGCAGCAAGGGAGGAAGCGAACTATGCCAGCGCATTAGACATTATGCGCGCGGCGTGCTGCTGCTACGCTACTACTGCTGCCGCGCGCTAGCTGGCCAGAGCCGAAATCGTTACTCTAGTTGGCGAGGCTTGGAGCGGAGGCGGCTCTCTTTGATATAGTGACACTTCCGTCAGCGAAAAATTCCGGACCGGAGCGAGCGCCGCTTCCGAAGCTCGTTTTCGGTTTTCGGATTATTCGACCAAGGTTGGCTCTTTTTGTTTTTCTTTTCTTTTTTTCGATGTTTTAAGCTTTGCTGTGAACCCTTGGATTTATGAATCGTGATTTTTAAGTGACAAACTAGTTAAAGGAAACAAAGCCATTGCTTTCGAATCTAAGGGTGGTTTGCAAGTTTTTTAATGAAAAAAAGGTTATTTCAGTAGTATACATATATAAAAGTTAAATTTGTTCGATTTTATTTATCACTGAAAAAAAAACAAGGAAATGCGTTGCTAGATAAAGCAGTTATTAAGTACTTTTTGTGTATTTAAGCGTTAGAAGTGGAAATTATTTTTATTACTCGTTTTTTAGAAGATTTTGATTACTTTTCATAAATTTCTGTTATTACTTGTAGAAAGTACAATAATTCAAAGGAACTTGAACTAAGTGCAACCCACTGTAGTGTGTATCCTTCTAAGTTGTTCTCAAATAAGTAATACACATTCTTTAATTATTAAAATTATATCAACTTGTTTTTTAATACTGACAGTCCTGAATATGGATTGTTCGTAAAGTACATAGCATCATTTTGAAACTACAATTATAGGACAAAGTTTCTAGCAGAGGTTATTTCGACTTTTGATCATCCTTTTCGGAAAACGTATAATTACTAGTTGGAAAATCGTTTCAGTAACGCTGTTAACGTCAAGTGCTAACCCTTCAATTATTATTGACCAGTTATTATTTAGCAAGTAATTAACTTAAACTTTAAAAAATGTTTCTGTTTTGTAAAGCACAAGTATATGTATATAAAGTATAGAAAAATGTGCAAATAGTAAAATAGAACTGTAAAAGGTAAAATATACATTCTGAATACGTTAGCTGTATAGTCGATTTATGGATTTATGAGAAAATATTCCATTCGTCCAATAAAAATGATGAATATAAATCGAAACTATAATTCTTAGAAAATATACGAATTTAAGTGAAAATAAACATAATGCAATTAGGAAGAAAAGCTTAAAAAAAATTTATTCTAAAAAAGAAAAAGAAAAATTTTCTAAAAGATTTTATTTATCTCTCTAAGCTTAGTTATAACATATATAAACTTTGATTTTCCATTAATTTTTAGTTGCTGCAATTCGTACTTGCTCTTTACATCTTTTACACGTTGGTAATGCGTTATTAGATTTGATAGATGCGCGCTTGGCGCCATGAATTCGAAATAAAAATGATTCTCGGCTCTCTGATGGTATTACGAAAGCCCGAGACCGAGACATAGATGGATCTGCGGGGATGGAAAGGGAATAAAATGAATACAGAAATAAGTAGAAAAGATGAGAAATGGAATTGGAAGAAATAACGGAATTGCCGAGGAAAGGAGGAAGAGTCGAGGATAAAGATCCCGCTCTCCGCTGTATATACATGCCGGAAAAGTCAAAATGTCACGCTATCGAACTAATAGCGCGACAACGTCGTCTTCGAGATTACGCGCTTTATGAAATTCCAAAGATTTGTCAGCCCTCAAGTAAACGTTTTCCAGCGTAAGCCGTGGAAAATTAATCATTTTATAAAACTCTTGTAAAAGAAGAGCTTGAAGAATAAAGTTTAATAATTGGGTAAATTATAATTTTCTCATTAAATTCGATTCTCGATAAAGGAGAGCTGGGGGCAAAGAGAAAGCTAGAGAGGGAGAAACTCGATGCAGGGTGTAAAACAACACCGCAGTCGCAATAAAAGCCCATCGGGCTCTGCTCTGGCGCAGGCTCGCACTTTGGCTAATTCGCGCGGCCCCTGATTTTCGCTCTATTACAATAATTAAGTTTCGAGCCGCTGCATCCTGTGCCCGCTCTCGCTCTCTCTCTCTCTCTCTCTCTCTCTGTTGGTGTATACGTGTTGTCCCCGCGTGTGCGACGTCGGATCAATACCGGCACTGCTCCGTCCTCACTCCCTCTCTCTCTCACTCTCTCGGTCACTATATCTCCCTGGTCCATTTTCAAAAATTTTGCGCCCGCGCGCGCACGACTCTGTGACCCAAAATTTTCTGTAAAGACCAATGTCTGTTTTCCATCCCCTGCGTGTTCGGTAGAGCGCAGCCAGCGATTGATCCAGTGTACGAGGGGAGGCGCGCTCGAAATTTCGGCACGCGCGATTACACATTGAGGTACCTTTATATCAGAGGGGGCGCGTTGTGCACGTAGCTCAAGGGCTAAGTGCGAGAGTACAGAGAGAGAGAGAGAGAGAGAGGAAAAAGGAGGAGCAGCGATATGTGTGTGTGTGTGGGTGTTCGGTCGTTACAGAGAGAAATATCGATTTCTGTCGACTACTCTTAGCGGAGAGTCGTACTCGCGGGGGAGGACGGAGAAAATATGCAAGAGGAGCAGCAGCAGCAGCTGCTGCGGCTTAAACTTCTTCGTCTGCTCTTATTTTCGAGGCTTTATCAAATACCGGCGCAACTTTTGTTGTCGTTTAAGTCACTTTTTGCGCGCTAAGAACGCATGCATGAGCTGCTATCGCGCTGTGCTTTGGGAGAACTGCGAGCCGATATAACTGTCGCTTGATAAACCGCGAATGACTCTGCGAAAGCGATTGTCGCTCTATAGAAAAACAATGGAAAAATCTCACTGTCGCAAGTCTGCAATTGTATATATGGTAACAATTAACTGTGTTCTTTAAATTCTTTAAAATTGTAGCCTCTGAGAAACGTTGCATACAAGAGCCGAGAGAGAAAGATGAAAAAAATGGATTTGTCGGAGGAGAGAGTGGCTCATTGAAAGTCAAAAAAAAAGCACGTCTCCGCGCTTGCGAGTAGCGGGCGGGTATTGATTGCACTCTCCTCTCTCTCTCTCTCGCTCTCTCGCGTTTCTTCATAATCCGCGCGCGCGATTCGCGCCATCTTTTTCGTCCGCATTCGCTAAAAGCCCGAGAAGAATAAATAGAAGATAGGAGAACAGGCATTGTTGTAAAAGCTTACCTTCCAGCGGTTGGATCGGCGGCGGCGGCGGCGGCGGTGGCGGCCGCGGCCTCGACGGACTCGGTCGGCGCCGGGGCAGCTGGATCGGCCGGCTGCTCGCCGTCCTCGGCCTTCTTGCCCATCCAGGTGGACACCTGGCTCGTCAGCCCGGAGAACATCGCGTACTTGATGTAGCCTCGCCTGCCCAACTGCTGACTGTCGAGTCCGCTGCTGAGCGACTCTAGCTCGACGTCCCCGTCGTTATCCTCGTCGCTGCTCCCGCTGCTCGTCTTTGCACTGCTCTTCCTTCACTTATTCTGCTCCAATATCTCCCTCTCTCTCGCGCTCGCGCTCTCTATATCTCGCTCGCAGTGCGCCGCAGCAGCGCAGCTAGCACGCACGTTCTTGTTTTCCTTTCTTGTCTCTCTTATTTACTACTTATTATTGGAGCGAGCACCGCGCAGACAGACGGACAGAGGAAGAGGAGAGGAAAGAGAGGAAGGACTGCCAAAGTCCTTTTTTCCCACGAGAAAACGGATGCTTCCTAGGAGCGCGTTTCGCGTCTTCCTTAGCTTTTTTCTCTACTGCCTCGACGAAAAGCGCAAGTATTTGTCGCGCGGACGAGCTGCGGACTGCAGGCTGGCTATGAACGTGCCTCCACCACTACTGGAGAATAGTCAGCGAGGTGAGCGCTGGCGGCGGCTGCGGGGCGGTGGAGGGAGGCCAGAGCCAGCGAAAACACGCATTTCGACGTTGTCGAGGCCAAGAGCGACGAGGACGGAGCGAGAACGAGCGAGCGGCGCATGTCGTGGCTGCGCGCGCACCAGATCACCGAGGCGCCGAGTTTTGATTTTTTCCTTCACTATAGCCTTTTTCACAACTATTTTCTGATTATTTTCATTTTTTTAGAAATAAGCTCATATAGGGCTCGTTTTTACATGAAAAATATCATTTTATCTATCTATTTATAACGTAAAAATTTTTTCCCTTTTTCCCTATTGTAATTTTCTTTCAAGTTTTTTCTTTTCCAATATATCAGCTTCGATTTGATAAATATGCCAAATAATGACTTTTGTAAGGAAGATATTAATTTTTCACTCCTACTGGAGCACTAGATAACAGCTTTCGTGCTCTATGAGAATGGATTGCGGTCTCAGCCGCTCATCTCTGCACAAAAACACCTTCGAAAACGTGATCAAAATCCATGATCCGCAAAGATTGCGCATTGTCCTCTTTCATAACGATCTTACGCTCACTGCATTAAGATCCATACTTTTTAAAATAAGAGTTATGACTTAACACGGTTATATACAATTCTTACACATTTTCTCATTATACTTCATAAAACAAAATAAAAAGTTTATTCGTATATACTATTATTTTCTTCCGACTTACAAGATACGGAAATATCTACTGTAAGTAGATAAACTCATGATATGTAAGACTGCATTTTACAACATGGCAAGTTAAATTAATTTTTTGTAATTTTTCTTGAAATAGATATAGAATATTAGATGTTATTCTATTAGATTAAATGAAAAAAATTTTTTAATTAAACTTTTTAACTGAAAATCGTATTAATTAACGAATGGACTTTTAAAACTATTTTTATTTATTAACCATACTTAAATTCGATAATTAAATTGATTTTACTAAAAAGTAAAAATATTGAAGAAAAACTTCCTAAACGTTCTTGATCTCTGCCTAGACGCTGAGTTGTTCAGATTTTTTTTACAGATGAATAAATTACGATAAAAAAAGCGAAAATAAACTTATAATAAACACATAATTAGAATTTTTGAGGTTTTATTTGGATTTTTTTTTTTTTCTTAAGCCTTATGCGAGTTTAAATAGAGTTAGAACGATTGTATTAGATTGCATTACAAAAAAAGAAAAATATTATTGTATTTCTACTGCGATTATAATCACTTAAAAATGCAAACAATTTCGATAAATCGTATAAAAACATTATCAGTCTGCGATTACATCCGATTCTCTAGTTATCGCAAGTCTCACTCGCAGAGGACTTTTAACTTCAAGTACAATCGAAATTGCTTTGTATGTACAAGAGAAATTGAACGTGATCAAAATCATGTAGTAGCCACTTCTTTTCTTTATAATGGAATACATCGAACGATGTTTTATCGGTAATTGTTTCACAAATATCAAAAAAATTAATATAAACACGATCTTTCTAATTTCTTGGCGTTGTGTTTCCTGGAGCTATTGGCATCTCTCCCGCTTGCGTGGTTTCTCGCTGTGGACTCTAAAATAATTAAATATATTTTTTTATTACTTATGCTGATAAGAATTATTTTTATAATATAATTTTAACGGATTCTTACTTTTACTTGAATTGAATGTTTTAAAATTGCTGCCCTTAAAATTAACAATCGGGTGCGCCTTCTGTATTCTTTACCTAAATTAATTGATTTTTCAAAAGTTGTACTACGCTGATCCACATCTTTGGCGTATAAAATCTGTATAAAAAAGAGTACCATTTTAGAATTAGCTAAATAATATTTTTTAGGATAATTATATGAAACTCACCTTGTTATGAGAATCAATACGGGCTTGAATTTGTCCATCAAGTATGAGCTGCATGAGTTCGTCTTCCAAAGCCGAAACAGTTCTGTTAAATGCTGTTGCCATGCGTCTCATGTCGGCACTGAGGTAAGGACTAAAGTATTGTATTAACGCCCGATTACGTATTTGAAGATAGAGCGTGTTAACGTGAGGCGCAATATACATGTCCAACAAAATATTATCTTTAATTTCATCTAGTAACTTTAAGCAAGAAGCATACTTTGACTCATAAAATTTGAAGATTATATCTCTTAATTGTGGCTCCAACTCTAAGAAAAGTTTGAATGAACTGCTGAAAATCACTTGTTTTTGCAACTCATGCCTGTATAAAAAATATTTGGTTTGTAATATTTTTAACAATAAAGTATGTTATTATTAATAGTTAAATTATCATTTACATAAATTTATGAGAATAAATATACAATGTATATTTATCAGAATAAATAGTATTATTATTATGTAACCATACCTATCAAAAGTGGCTAAAGCACATAATCCACCGTATAGTGCAACATTTCCAGGAGAAAGAATCTCAGGAAAATCACAGTGATCAAGTGAAGCTTGTAAGAATAGCTTCGCAGCAGATTTGTACTTCCTAGTTGCAAGTTCTGCTAAACCAGCAGCAACTTTCAATTTTGTTACTATTGCTAAATTATTATCTTTGCCATGTACATCTGGAAAATCAGGAGTGTTCTGAGCCTTTGTAACATAACTGATTACATGAGTCCAGTTTTGCAAATATATAGAAACTTTTAAGACATTCCAGCACATGTTCACAATATGTTTACCACTGGTACAATAATCACGTGCCCTTGAATAACACTTTAATGCATTACCAAGATCTCCACAATCTAAGTAATGATCTCCCAAATCATCATGACCTCTTCTTATACTTTCCTTGATGGAGTTACTTTTATAATTTTTGAGGTCAGTGTCAAACTTTTCCAGTTTTAAAGCAGCTTTTTTAGATCTTGTGTCTACCCAAATTTGGTCCACTGTGGGTATGTCTTGAGATGTGGACTGAGCAGCTACATCAGGTAATCCAGGAGCGCTTAGCGCTAAAGCTAATTTTTTGTGTAATATTAAATATAGAGAAACGTTATACGTTGTCATGACATAATTTATAGCCATTTTTAAAGCTTCGATTCTTAAAGATGGACAGTGATCTGCTATGTACATTAACCTAAACAGTTTTGCAAGTCCTGTGTAACTGTTTGCGTATACTTCTAAATCCTAAAAAGTAATTATCGCCAAGTTAAAAAATATACTTTTTACAATTATTATTCAAATGTAGAATTAGTATTGACCAATATAAAAATTTAGCAAAGATATAATTATACAAAATTTTGCTTATAAATTTTATATATCAAATTATACTTCACTTTTTACATCTCTCTTATACTAGTCAAATGCAGGTATGCAAAATATAAAAATTAAATTTCATTATAATAAATAAAGTTTTAATCAAATAAAACAAGAATTATGAATACAAGGCCTGTATATTTAGAGTAAAATGTAATCATTATGAAACAATGGCGAAATAATAGTGATAAAATCATAGTAAAAAAGTGGCATAAACCATATAAAGTACAAACCAAAGTTGGATTTTCAACGATATATGGCTCCTCTTCCGTATTATCATTGTCCTCAGCGGGTGCGTCAACCTGCATAGGCTCAACGGCATTTTGCTGAGCAAAGGAAAACATTGTGCCCGATTGAGAGAAGCGTTTCGACGATAGTTACGATAAGTCGGCGAATTCGCAAAATCCTTTCCAACCTGTACACTGGCAACTTAACCCTAATTTCGGCGTCAAAAGATTCGTGAATTAAATATTTCAATGCTCTGTTTACGAGGTTAGATCGATAAGGATTATTGTGAGGTTTACCTGTTCAGTAAAGACGATTCTTTTTATCACATCTGTCTTTAAAAATTGACAGTTTATCATCTTAATTGCTCGAATTTACGCCATAATTGTAGCTGGCGCAAGGAAAATGTCCAATTTTTAGCCTGTGGATCGTTTAGGGCGCACTTTCACGACAAGGGAAAGCAGCCATTGCGCAGGCTCAGTAGACTGCAGCGCTGCTATGCTTATATGAAAATGCCGCACATTTGACTTTTCCAATTCGCACATTTTTCTTCGTAAACAATGCGATGAGGCTTGTATAGATGTGTTTTGAACAATACAGAAAAAAATGAAAAACGCACTACATTAATGAAAGAATTTTTATATTTATTCTAACACTCAAGGTAAGTAAGTAAAATTGAAAAATATAATTTTACTAAATAATGCTTTATTTACAATTTGAATACATTTCTAACCTAGAATATATTATCACTATGATTAAATTAGTTGTCAAATTGTATTTTTACCTTTAAATCATGTTATTTATTGAATTTCAGAAATTTAGAATCATAAAAAAAAATGTTTGTTTTGGCTGAAATGAAGAACACGGTCAGAATACCACCTTGGAAATTTAAGAAAAAGCTGAACGATGCAATTGCAGATGAACTTAACAGAAAATTGTCAAACAAGGTTTATTTAAATGTTGGCTTATGTATTGCATTGAATGATCTTTTAAAAATAGAAGAATCGTATATTTTTCCTGGTGATGGAGCATCACACACAAAAGTAATTTTTCGGTATATAATTTTCCGTCCTTTTATGGAAGAAGTTTTGATAGGAAAAATTCGTAGTTGCAACATGGATGGAGTACATGTGACCTTAGGATTTTTTGAAGATATAGTTATTCCACCACATAAATTACAATATCCATCAAGGTTTGATCAAACAGAGCAAGTTTGGGTTTGGGAATATGATACTGGAAATGGAGATAAACATGACCTTTTTATGGATGTAGGAGAAATCATTCGTTTTAGAGTGGTTAAAGAGACTTTCACCGAATCATTACCAAGTAATCCTCATGGACCAAAAGATTCTGCTGAAAAAGCAGAATCAAAAAGTGTATCGCCATACACTTTGGAAGCAGCAATTGATGAACCTGGACTTGGATTACTTTCTTGGTGGGAGAATACATAAACAGACTGATTGAAAAGTACATAAGTTGTAAATATAAATAAAATAAAAACTTTTACATGTGTAATTTTACATTAAAAAATAAAGTTAAGATTTCTGTTGTTAGAATGTTTTATTAATTTTTTAATTATTTAAACTAATAATGCAAACTTAATAATTGATAATAATACAGAAGTAATTATTTTAAATATTAAAGAAAAATTATTTTATAGGTAAGAAATACAAAAAATGTTATAGTCCATATTTTTAATATTTATTTCAATTTAGTAAATGTTTACAAAATTCATATATTTGTATATTTTAACTTATAAAATCAAAATTAGAAAATGTATTTTACGTTAAAATAAAGATCTGTAGACTTATATACAGTAGAGATTTCATTTTTATTGCGGTAAGTATACGCATGTGCCAGCAACGACTATATATATCGCGGTAGTCACGTGGTATGTTCACGTAGAGCGCCCTCGCTAGTCTGGCAATAAAATTTAACATTTATTTTAACTTATTTATCGTTTTAAAAAATATATAAGCAAAGTTTTCCCACGTGTAGTAGATATTGAAGATTT
>JAPYZA010005086.1:0-13099 GCA_030522685.1 Eupelmus azureus
TATTCTAATTATGTGTTTGGAGATGTCATCGCTCTTTCTTGAATGGTTTCTTTGATTTTAGACTTTTTTCGTTTGTTAAATTAAAGGAGGTTATAAAACCGAAATTTATACGTTGAATTTTTGCATAAATTGTATAGTTTTCGAATTTCCTTAATATTAAATGAAACAAAATATTAAATAATAATTTAATATCTAAATTCCACTTCACCTTGTTATCAAACAATAAAATAGAAAAAAAATACAAATTAATTCAACCGTCACAGAATCACATAAATCAAGGAAACAACAATCGTAGCTATCATCGCCCAATGACATAAATTAATCCCGGCCTCCACGAGGCCCGATAGACAAACAGACGACAGAGCGGCGAAAAAGCGACATCGCTCAAAATTCGCGAGATTTATTTTCGATTCAAGCGTGCTGAGAGAGAGAGAGTAGGAGAGAGAAAAAAAGTAAAAAATCCACCTCCCCGAGTGCGTCGTTCTCTACTCCGAGGAGGCCGCAGATTAATAGTCCAAATAATCAAAATAATTCGCCGTGTATACAGAGCCTCGCGACCACCGGCGCAGCGGGCTTTTTGCGAGACTATTTTGAGATGGGAGGAGATTTTTTATTCCGGCCTTGATGATCCGTCAGCTGTGTGATTCGTCTGTTTTGTGCCGGAAAAGAGAGTTTGGTTTTATCTGATTAAATGATGAGAATATTATAAAGTTTGAATTTGTTAGTATGCATCTTTTATTATGTTTACAAAGTCGAGTTCTGATGCTGGTTAGCTAAAGAATCATAATTCCGTTATTTATTTTTGCATCTAAATTATTTCGAATCAAAACATGTCAGTCTTAATTATTTCTAACATGTTTTCAAAAGAGTATTTTAAAAACCTGCTGACGCTCGCGCCTAGATATCAAGCTTAAATAAATAGCAAATTAAAATAAATTTTAGAAAAGATTAATCTACTACTAGAGAAGATTCTGAAATTTATAGAACATTATAAATTTAGCTTTTGTGCATACTTTGAATTTCTCTCGAAGGCACACGTTTTAAATTCAATATTAATCCACCTCAAAACTATTCATTAAAGCCCCAAAACACCCCAGAAACATCAGTCCAATCAGAAATGAAAAATGAGCGTTTATCCACCAAAAAAGGTCGGCGTCGGCGTAAAAGAAAAATCAAGCCGCGCAGCAGACGCGGGAAAGGAAGCAGCGTACGGAAATAAAGTAGCAGCCGCGTGTGGCTTTGTAACGGCAGATCAAGCTCGGCGGGTCATTAATTAAATCCAGAGCAGCCCTGAGTTTCTCTCCCGATTACCCTTCCTTGACTTGTTTCGCATAAACGTATACATACAGGCTCGTGCGCGAGTTCCTTTATTCTTTTCTGCTTTATCTGCTTTTATACTTTGCGCTGCTTCTTTTTTTACGGTATAAATATATGTATTGAGATTCTTTTCTGCTAATTTCACGCAGGCTGCGTGATTTTCGCCGGTCTCTTTTCAATAGCGAATATATTTTTTTTACTGTGTTAATTTTTTTTTTCGTTTTTAATGCAATCAACCGCTGATGGTTCGTATGTTTGTAATTTAAAAATTTAAGTTTTTACGTCAAATGGAAATTTTTTTATGTAATGCATATAGTGTAATACATTTGTAGTATCAGTAAAAAAAGTGTAATTTTAAATGATTATTTTGCATATTCATCGACATGTATACGAAAGTACATATCTGATCAAATATTCATTCATTTCATATTTGACAATTATTAAATATGCAAACGTCCGTACGTAAGTAAATTCATTATTCAAAAATTATATACAATTGTAAATTTGTGTTTTTATCTATCATATGCATTTTTCATGCAATGTGTCGAATTAAAATTTTAAATACTTGTAAAATGCGATTCTATTTTATTGCGCATGTGACTTTCAGAAAAAAATTTTTCCTAGATTATAAATATACGTTTAAGGTCGAAACGAAAAAGAAAAATCGCGCGCACTCGTGTCATCGCGAAATTTGCTCAGGCGCGACGAAAAAATCGTTGAATATTTGACGCGTTTATACGTTTGCGATGGTCATGTCTGCACTTTCGATTTGAATAGCAAAAATATTCCACCGTGAGGCTCTGTGAAAAAGTGCACTTTGTTTCCGCGATTTATTCGGCGATAAATCATCATTCAAAAAACAATAGGAAATCTTTCGTCGCGCGCGCACTTTGCGATAATGCAACGGATTGCTTGTTTTCTTCCGAAGAAAAATAAATTTTGCAAGTGCGTATGACAAGCGTGCATGATTCCTTATTCAATTTACCTACTGTAGTAATTTCTAGAAAATAATTTTTTCCAATAATGCAGAGGCAATGCCGTAAATTTCTATTTTACTTTGGCTGAAGTAATCTCGGCAATGAAATTAGGACCGTTGTGAATAATGTATTTTCTGGTAATTTGTCAAGTTTGTGAATAATGGCTTAGTTTTTGGAAAGACTTACTTTATATTCGTATAGCCTCATTTAGCCTACAAATAGCCTGAACGTCTATTCAATGACTACAGAATTTTGTCTGATAGTGTTACGTTGTTGTTACTAGTAAAAATTACTTTATAGGTTCAAGGTAGCTTTGACAAACATCAAACATGGCCACATAAACTTAATGCAGTCCTCACCCACCTTCATCCCAAAAATCTCAAAATATCCACATCCTCCTCTTTCAAAACTCCAAACTTGCCAACCAAAAAACTTGCCGATCCCAATAATATTTCTCACCGAAGTCGAAGTTCAGCCGCAGGAGATGTCCAGGAGCGCGCATCATTAAGGCGAAGACAAGCGCGCGCTAGTGCGTGGGTCCGCGCGCGTATCAAATGTCCCGAAGAGAGAGAGCAAAAGAGAGAAAGAGAGAGAAAAACGGAGATCTGCCCCATGCCAAGCGTTGCATAAGCGGCCGAATCTCTCTTATATTATAAAAATAAATCGTCCCCGAACGACAGCGCGATCCCTCGCCGCACGAATCTGGCAGACACGTGACGGACCGCAGCTGCATATGCGGAGACGCTTTGTGCTGCAGCGCCGCTCTCTCCCTTGCTTTTTATAAGGCTGGTAAATGTGCGAGAGGAGGAACGGGAAATTTCTAAAGTTGGCTGATTCTTGCTTCTTTGATTTTCCCGCTTTCTATTCTATGCTCTTTTAATCTGATGGTTACGTGATTACAGCATGAGCACTTTCAGAAACATCATTTGATTACACAATTCTATGATCTACTATTAGTAGTTCGCGAATGGAAATGCAAAAGTCCGGTTCCCATGGAAGCTCAGGCCAGCTCTCGAAGATCTAATCTGTCGAAAGATTTAATAATGACTCCCCCGTGCCGGTCAGGCCGAGCGCCCGCTCCTTAAGCGGAAACAAATGACGTTTCAATCCGAAACACAGAGCGGGATTTTTCGCCCTTCGGATGAAAAACGATCTCGGTAACGTTCGAGCACGCGCACGCGGATTCGTCTAAATACTCGCGCGTGCGGTCGTGCTGAACCGCGATGTGCAATCATCGACTCTCTCTCACTCGCAGATAATAATCGAGAAAGAGAGAGAGGGAGAGAGTTGGAGCTTTTGTATAATGAATTTATATCTGCCAGGCCGCTGGAGTACCAGGCATAAATCAGCGGTATATACCGTTAAATGGGATCGTCGTTCATTGATACACGTGTGTATGGGCGCCTATATAATCTCGCCATCTAAATCGACGGTCCTAAACGATTCGGGATGGTCACTGCGTGTGTGGATATAGAATGGTTCAGAACCGTAATTTCATTATTACCGGTTGTTTCGTTGTTTATGCAATTGCTGATACACCGATGATGTACGGAGATAATGATTATATTGTTTGAATGGTCTGGATCGAATTGAATATGTAATCGGTACAAGGTAGCAGGGTGGAGTGGATTTGATCGTAGGTGACAGATTAAACGGGATTAATCCGCGATCAGAAAGTTTTATTAGGTTTTATTTTCCATATGCATACGTTTGGTGTCATTGTAGTCTAATCTGTTTAATATTCATTGAATGAGATATCAAACTCGTTTAATAAAGCGTAAGTGGTTTGGACTACTAATAAAAATGCAAGATCATATAATTGAGGTAACGAATTGTCCCTGATGCATAAAAAATCCATTACTTACAATGTTATCTTGTTGCGATTATCAAATACATGTCTTATAAATTGTACAATAAAATGAATAGAAAGGTTTACGTGGATAACAGAAGAAATAGATGGTAAATAAAAATTAAACTAAAGGATTCAGTTGATGAAGGGCATCGCAGAATTATTCATAAACGAAACAATTAATTTAGACCGTTTGAAACCACAATGCAAATCCAACCACGCAGCTCTAGGTAACGATGCCCATCTGCCCTCTAATCCATGTCCCTCCATTGTTCATCTCGTAGCATCCCTCCACTCTCGATCTACAGATCGATTTGACCCACGTCGCTTGCTAGAGCTGCAAGATAGCTGCAACGTGGGAACTCCGCGGGGGGGTCTATCCGGAACTTGTCTTGTCCCTTCGTCTTCCAACTCGTGAATGCCCCTTTTCTCGTTCGCCTCGACGTGGACGACGTTGATCGGCCGGATAAATGTGGACGTATACGGGGCTATCGACACTTCGATAAATGTATCGATTGCTATCGATCGAAAGTGATGGATTCGAGGTGGCGCGATTCTCGTGTAGACTTGGCAGAGAGGAAGAGGGAGAGATATCGAACGCGGGTGGGATGTGATAGGTATAGCGATGAATTGGCAGAGGTTAAAGGAAGACAGTGGATGGGGTTGAGGTTGTAAATTGGCGTTTGTCATCTTTAGTTTTTTTGGTCAAATGTTACGAATGTTATGGCTGTTGGGTTGGATATTAATAGTTGAAGCATTAGTTTATTATAACGTGGATTTGAAAATTTTTATTTATTTATGAGAAAGAAAATAGTGAACCAAAACATATAGTTTCACTATAACTAACTTATTGCTAACATATATGAAAGCTCTAATTAATAGTAATACTAACTTTAATTAATGATTGATTTGATACCTCATATAGACATCTACAGTGGTATTTTTAATATAGTACTTAATAATATAAAAAATAAAAGAATCCATCCAAAGCCACTTATATCATTTCATCAGTGACTCAAACAATTTTACTCCTTCAATCCTCCATCTCGCGTTCATCACTTTCCCCTCCCCTTATCATCTATACTCCGCCTTTTTCCCCTCCTTCTCCAGCTTTTCATCGAACATCCAGCATGTATACCGCAGTTTGTCGTCAAGAAAACACCTTTTTTGTAGCTCAAGTGGGGGAAAAGTTATATACTCGCTAATTTATACGCGTAAATTTTGCGACCTCCGCGCATCGCACGCAGAGGCTCTGCGACCTCGTCGTCGGCGGCGCGCGACCGTTTGACACGCCGATGTCTCGTCTTTTTACGATTTTCGTGCTGGGAATGCGCATAATTTGCGCAAGGTGTGCAAAAAATTTATTGAAATGTTAACGGGGATTTTATTTGTAGCGAGATAGGTAAATTCGTATGGGCACTAAAATGAACGAGAATTGAAGATGTATAGTTTTATTGTTAAATAATTGTTAGAGCTTACCTGTTTAAACACAACATCATTAGATGCTGAATAATGTTACTTTCTAATGAATAGATGAAATTTTGAAATAGATCTTCTCACTGTCAGGTTTCTCAATACGGTCATTCAAAAACATCTTGCAAAAGTAAATGTAGGTTGCATTTCAGTAGTAGCAATACGCAACGTTCATAAAAACATATTGAATGTTGCCTTAGGTAATCTCGGGTATATTGTTATGAAAATATATTTACAGTCACTGTCTCGGGCTTCATTCGGCCAGTCGGTATACAATTACATGTCTTATGAAGCCGTAGGAAAATGCATAATATTGATTTGCGCGCGTACATGACATTTGCGCTTCTTTCCAACCGATATTAATATCTCCTTTGTGTTTCAAATACGCCTCGAAAAATTACTTTTTATCATTAATGTCAAAAGTTAACTCGCGGAATTGCAATACCATTTTGCACAATATCTTGTATATTTTATACAACTCAAACAAAAAGCATTTTTAATGCTTCATCAAACAAAAGACCAGCATTAACATATTAAAAGAAGCAAAATCGCTGCTCGCAAGGCAACAACGAGCGAAACTGTAAAATAATTAATTGCTAAATAAACATCAATTCGAATCGTCATTTTATTGTCAACTCGTAATGAACTCATCTCCGCAAACGTTCGCTCTCCGCTCTTCTGCGACGCTCATATACATATCTTTCGCGAAATTGACAAAAGGGACGCACCTTGCGAAATGCCACTGCGTGTACCTTTGCACCTTCGTATACGCGAACGGAGAAAGTATTATGGTAATTTCCTTAATGGACGGCCACGGAGTTACTGGGAAGAAGCTACCGGCCTCACATGCTAACGAAGCAGCGATTTCCCCGCGTTGCCAATAATTCATCCTGACCAGCGTCTCGCGCGAATTCTCAATATTTTTCGTTATTGTGCGCACTCGCATTTGAATAAATACTTACGTAAGTCAGCGCGTATCATTTCGACGTGATAAATATTTATTGTCGCCTCGTTGCTGGAAAAACGCCGGAGCGGATTTGCATAAGCGCGTTATAAATAACAGCGATCTTTACTGCCGATGCCAATTATCGGGAATAAAGGGAGCCATTTTTTTTATTGCGCGGGAAACCTGGAGAGAGAGAGGGAAACGTGGATACGTGTGTGGCTGGACTGGGGGGCTTTCGTAACAGCCGAGCGCTGCACAAAAGAGAGCGTGATTAAAACAATGAAACGGCGGCCGCGTTATTAAGTAAATTGCGCGCTAACGTTGCGCTGCCTATATCGCTTCTTATACGATACATAAAATCGGCATGCCGGATTTCACGGCGGATAAATGGAATTGTAAGCGAGCGCGACGTCAAATTGCCGGGTGCGAGTGCGTGGCGCGATGCCGGATGCGTTTTACGATTGGTTCCTAAGGAATTTGATGATAATTAAAGCGTTGTGGAGAGATAAAAGGCGAAAGATAGTACTCCTTGTTTTCGTTCTCGCCTTTATTTTTTTTTTTTGTATTTCGAATTCGAAATCGGAACGAATATAGCAATCGAGTTTTACGACTGATCGGCCGGCCAGTGTACTTTCTACGCGGCGCTCTGTAATTAGCCAGGAAGTTATGTACCGCGGCGCGAGGTGTGGAAACTGGAAACAATGGCTCCGATACAGATCTGGAATACGAGCCCGAGTATAATTACTCGTAATACCGATCGCATTCCGCACTCGGCGATCCAGCAGAAATAAACATTGTATTCAAATCGGCGATTCGGGGAAGGCTAACTGATAGATCGCCGATATCCACTCGGACCATCAATTTTTTCGACACCATCCCTCGATCCTCGCTGACGTCAGACACTCAGCTCTCGTTACCCTCCAGCTCCAGATATCGAAATTCATTACTCGCCTCTCTCGCTGGAAAGGAGACCCCCGACTGAGCGCCTGCGCCATGGGGTCCCTCTCTCTCTCTCTCTCTCTCTCTGACTTCTTTTTTCTTCCTCGACGACTACACGCGCGAGCTCGGCACTTTGTCACGAGAGGTGGTAGCAGCGGCGCCAGCGCGTGATTTGTGAGGCGAATCCGGCCCCCCATTCTTGCGTGCGGCAATACGGCATTGTCGGCGCGATTAACGCGTCAAGTGCCACGGAGTTTTGGGGCGGACCGGGGAAATGCGAGTGTGTGGGGCAAAGAGAGAAAGTTATTGTTGTGGGAATGATGAACGGGATTTGGATTGGCTGTGTGTTTAGGTACATAGTGGCACAGGTGTGTTTTGGTTTGTTTGGAAATGTGAGAGGGCGAGAGGTGGATTTTCGTTTTGTGCTGGGATGTTTTATGGCTTTCTAATTGCGTAGTTGAATACGTATCTCTATAGCATCGAATTAAATTTAAATATCTATTTTATTCTCGGTCTCGCATTAACATTAAATAGAAGCCATAATTCGATCAAAATATCATTCCCACCAGTGAACGTTCTCCTATCAAATTTCCTCACAATAGCCGACTGGAGCCGCGGCGTTATAACTCGCGTTAATTAGAAGATTTGAGAGAGAAAGAGGGAGAGAGAGGGAACTCTCAGGCGGCCGCTTAGGCGATGATTTACGCGCGCAAGCGAGTTTCTTAGGCTATGCGCGCGGCCGCGCGGCGCTCGCGCCAAGGGCCAGCTTTGAAGTGCTACCGTAAAGCCGAGGAAAAGAGGCGTTACGACATTGAAAACGCATTCCGCCGACTGGAGAATTCTTTCGGCTGCATCGTCGTTCTGGAGGAACACTGCGGTTGTACGCGAAAGGGAATGACCTTGCAATAATGATGACTGTGGACTTGAAAGGGGTTTTGGGATATTTATTCTGGTTGAGTAACATGTTTGTAAATGATGAGCGGTGCTCTTTGGGACATTTAAAATAAAATGACGTGTTTTAATTAATTGATCATGTCATTACTAAATTTAATTTATCGCTTAGACTTCATACAGATAATTTAAAATAACATCGGCGCTTCAATTAACACATCGTAACCGAAACTCAGAATCCCAACGTCTACCACGATTACACGAAAAACGTTTAATTTTCCATGCGGCCACCGCAGCGAAACATCAAACGTTAACGGTGAGAATAAAGCACGAGCCGAAGGGTCCCGAGCGCAACGGCGCTGTGAAAACAACAAAGTATATAAAACAATAAAAACTCTGGAATAACGTCGGCTGTAAATCTCGCCAGTAGTCGGGAGGCTCGCTCCTCGCGCGCCACGCGAGAGTCGGCCTCTGGTAGAGGCGCGCGCGCGCGAGCTACCGGTATAAATTTAGCCGGGATTGTCGTGACTAATACATCAAATCTCGTTAAGACGTCTTCATGAAAAACCGGTTTTACGAGTCGAGCTCTCGAGCGCCTCGCGATTGATCGCCCCGGAGAGAGCCTGGCTTTATAGACGCACGGCTGGTTTTGAGTGTGTAATTTTGCGAAAATCTCGTCGATCATGGAGATGGTCTGGAGCTTCTGAGGGTTTTCGATGATTCGAGGAAAATTAATTTAGTGGAGGTGGTAGATGTTGACGTTGGGGTGATAGCTATTTGGTGATTGGGTGTTGCGTTTTAGTGTTTGGTGTTGTTTATGAAAGGGTGAGGTATTTGGTGAGTATCAAAGGATTTGGGTGATACTCGGATTGTAAATATTATGCGGACGAGTTAAGTGTTAATTTTGCTGTGTCAGTGTTAACATTAATTGGTGTAAAAGTTGAAGCCTTTGCTCAAGACTTAGGTGCTGGGGAATTGTGCATTTTGTATTCATTTAAAAGAAATTAAAATAATCAATAAGATATAAGTATTGTGCATTTTGTATTCATTTAAAAGAAATTAAAATAATCAATAAGATATAAGTATATTTTAAAAATTGTATCCTCACACCCATTTCCATACACCCAAGCATCACCATTCTTCCAAGTCACCAACCAGAAATCGAGATTCGATTAGCATTATCAGATTACGAAATGAGCCATCGGCTGGCTCGTCGGATTATTGTAATTTCCGAACTTGGGCATCCTCGGATCTTCCATGTGCCCTTAGAACGCGATCCTCTCGTAGGAATATCATTAGGCCTCGGTGGGGCGATGAAACACAGAGGACGAGACGACGATTCATCAGATATTCCAATGAATTCAGTCCGAACACCCACGTGGCTCGGCCGCGCCGTGTATATAAAAATCAAAACGATCGAGCGGAGGAGAAAAAAAATCGATTGCAGAGATCGTCTTCCCCTACCCGGATTGAAACGTATAGTCGCGCGCGAGGCACAGACAATGGATTTGTGCTGGCCGTGTGTGAGTTATATCGGGAGGGACGATTAGATCTGATTCACCGGAATCGATAAATATTCAAGACAAACGACACTACACGGTCCGGGAGAACATCACGAATTATTCTTGCTGTCGAACAATGATACGAGACGGATTGATCGATTGACGTTTTTGCCTTTTTTGATATTGTACACTTTTTTGTTATTTTGTGGCGACCGTGTTTGAGGTAGTGATTGAATAATGGTTTGCTTGCGATTAATTTGCTTATGTATGTTTTTTTAATGAATGTAAAATCGATTAAGTTTTAATTGAAATGGTATAGTGATTTTTAACGATACACTTATAATTTAATCAAATCAATGATTCATTATTAACTTAAGAAGGCTGCGATTATCGAAGACTTCTGATTTGCTGAATACGATGCTGCAATTTGTGTTCATCTAAAATTTATAAAAAAAAATCCTAAAATATCTGGAATAAAAATCTTGTCCTACTGCAATCAAAATTTAGTTTATAAGATTTGTAAGGAGTTCTGGTATGAGAAAATGTATCCGACTGAAATAGATTAAATATTTATGTTTCTGTTTATAGAAATTCTTACACTACTTCTTATACTACTATTACCTATTTAAGTAATCCTTATAAGATGTTTGTTTTGCTAAGTTCAGTTATTGATATAGATTTAGTTCATACTTTTATTTTAAACAATAATTTATTAGATAATCCATCGTGAGAAAAAACTGGTTGCATTTTCAAGATATGTCATTAGTAATCATTTACCTTAATAGATCACACATAATCCTGTAGATCCAAAAAGGAACAAAAAATCTATTCCTGAACACTATAGTAGTTTTGGTTTCCTATCAGATTAACAAAAACCGTAAAGGCATAGAGAAGGATCCCCTCTGGCGCGCCCACTTGTTTTCCACCAGGGTGACAAACTCTTACCTGTGTTTAGCTCGCACTCTGGGGTGGCTCGGATGCACACGGGCGCCTAAGTCCTTTTTTTTCTATTGATTCATTCAGCTCATCCTCCCCAACAAGATCATTCATCGAGACCCATCGTGACTCGACGCTTTTTCTCTGACTCGATTCCTTTTTAGTGTGGCACTCTATCCTTTCTACGGGATGCATCAAACTCGTGATGTTTTAGATTCACGCCTTTTTTGTCACTGATATATTTATGAATTGTTTATGAGGTAATAGAGCGTATGTATATTTATAAGGTCTTGTTTTAGAAGAAGGAAGCATTGGCTTGATTGATTAATCCATCTCGATATGGCATCAATCCATAACATCGTTGCAAATCATCAGTGCAAACTTACTCTCACTTCCGCAACCACCCAGACTTCAGTCACCCTCAGCCCTCCCAATTACCTCTTCCGCTCCGAATTACCAAATTATATAATCAGAGTGCGGATCCTGCTGGCGCCTGGGCTCCTTAACCGCGGCTTCTCGGAACTAGATGATGGGTGTATCTACGCGTGGCGCTCGCTCTCGCGCCACATCTCATTAGAATAATTATGGACCGAGGCGGGTGGCAACATCCGGGCTCTCTATTGTTCTTCGTGGGCGCGCGAGGGTGTCGCAGCCTGTCGAATGCGTCTCGTGGGTGTCGGATTAAGTCGAGAGGCGAGCTGGAACAAGCGTCGACGATCCTTGGATATAACATATAAGAATGACGAGTTGAGAGCGGGAAGATGCGTTGACCTTTTGCTGTCTATGCTTTGGGTTAAGGATGTTTCGTATTTATTTAAGGTTTTGGGTGTAGTGGGTCGATTGGATGAGTAACTTTGATATGTATGTTGTAAGAAATTAAATTTTTTATGAATTCATTTTTTAAAAGATTTTTTGAGATTAATTCGTGATGAAACAGTATAAGATTGTTGAATCTATCGTAAAATGCTATTTCAGATAATTTTCTAATTTCCTCTAATTTATCATTTTGTACGTACTGTGACCAGACAGTTCGGGTGTACAAACGATTATTAAATTAATCGCGGCTGGAAATCTACGTCTCTCTCCGAAAGCAGCCTGTCACAATAAACCAAAAGAAAAATCAAGAGCTAGAGAGTTAGTAGAAGGCGACGCGTACTGACATGTGGCGAGCCGACACCGACACGGGGGAAAATACCGACGAGAGGAATATATAATCGTAGAGGCGCCCGAGCACGTGCGAAAATATTGACCCTTCGCTAGCAGGGACCAGGGGAAATACACGGAAAATCCTACTTGAATCGTAGGAAGCGAGGGAAAGCCTTTTTGGATTTGAATGGGACGAGGAATGATCTTTGACTTGCGTCTGTCTTTTATTAATGATGTTGATGAAAATGTTTGAATGGATGGAATAAATAAATTTATTGATTTTATCGAAGTATTTGGGCATTATATATAGCGTATGTTTGAATATGATATAATGTTGTTTTTCTCTATTGAATAATTTTACATTAAATACTCTAATGTGTTTAAAAATAGTATATAGTATAGTATAGTAACATATATAATTTAATAATAATTATTAACTATTAAATTTTTAAAATTATTATCCTATAAATAATAATAGGTTGGTCAGTTTGTCTTCGACTTCCGAAGAGTGTTGACGTGTTTACGTTGGTCAGAAACAAAGTCCGCGAGTAATACAGTAACCCAATCAAATCTGTAATAAGCGGTAGAATTGTCACATCGTGAGTGAGAGTGAGTGAGTGTGAGTGTCCTCTAATTCTCGCGTTGCGCTATTGTAGTGCACCCGAGAACAAAAAATGGAGAAAGGTGTAGGTGCCGCTGTGTACGTTCACTCTCAGAATGAAAAAAATTGTTACCAAGCAACTCAAACTGACTGTTTCTCAATGTACGACGAAGCGATTTTACTGGATGCAATAAAAGGCTTTACCCTTAAAGACTACGTAAGTCAAATAAGTACTATAACGAGCTCAACCAACATCAGATTCATATCTAAAATCTCACATAACAGAATATGCGTATATCTTTCGTATTGATTCAAAAAAATTTATAACAATAGGGAATACCAGACTTGTTATAAGACCACTTGTTCACCGTGCTAAAAGAATTGTTCTCTCAAATGTTCGGCCAGTAATTCCCCACGAAGTAATAGAAAATGCTTTACTATCGCGACAAATAAAACTCGAATCTAAAATGTCATTCATCAAAGCAGGAATCTCGGAACCAGGTTTCTCTCATATACTGAGTT
>JAPYZA010005087.1:0-12629 GCA_030522685.1 Eupelmus azureus
TTTTTTCGGATCATAATGAAATGACCGCATTGCTAACTTAATAGACCTATAAATTAATTGTACATTTCGCAAAAACAAATGCTCCTTTACCAGTTGTATATACGCAGGATTATTAATTTTATTAAACAGACACGCACAACTTCCAGGCTATCTTGCTTTAAGCAACCATATTTCACAAAAGTATAAAGCACTGGCCGCGCGCGCGCACTCTCTCATAAGTGGGTGAATAATAAAGTACTTAGCATAATTCAAAAGTGCACTTATTCAATTCTTCCGACAAGCTTTTAATAAACATAATTAGCCGTATTATGCTAACTCGAACGTGCCTTCCTTAAATCATCCGTTCGCGTATAGTAACGTTCGGCCACCGAAACAAAGCAGCGAGCGCCGGCCCACCAAATTAAACTTTTTGCGCGAGCCGTTAAAACTAAATGAATAAAATTTCCCTTATTGCACCCTTCCGATCCTCATTATCTACCTGCCGGCTCTCCGGCGATAAATATAAAATCCCTGTTAAAAATTCAAACGAGCCGCTGGGGCGATATAACATACGAAAGTCATTGTTATTAGCATTTAAATTGCTATCTATAGTCGGGGGGCGCAGCTCGCGATATCGCGCCCGGAGAAAAATGGCGGCCAATTAAAGGGAAAAAATTACAGGCGCTTGCCGCTCGGCTGCAAGAAAACTGGAAAGATACAAATCTGAGCGTCATTTGTAACGATCAACGTCTCTCCTTTCTTTTAGTTTCTCCTTTTCCGCGTCGCGCCACGCAATAATTCAAGACACAAGAGAACTCGTGGCGGCGGCAGTCTTGCTTGCTAGCTGCGGGAAAATAAGTCACTCCCAGGAATATGACGGCGCGTATAAAATGCACCGGCGCGTTGACACGCCGCCGCCGTTGTCGTACCAGCCGCGCGCGAATACAATTCTCTCTCTTATTTCTCTGCGTGCTACTCTTCCCTGAGAGGCTCCCACTTCGAAATACAACTTCAGAGCGCTTCTCGAGAGTGTTTTCAGCTGGTGAATTTTCAATTTGTTTGGAGGGGTGCTTTATTTTTAGAAAATTGAAGCTTTTTTGTGACCTACTTGTGACTGAAATAAATAGTGTATAATTGCTTTTCTTTTCAGTTTTAATAATTATGTATAGAAATACTGATGTAACTTACAGTTTCTAGTTCATAAAATGTAACAACAAATCTTCAAGATTACTTTTCCAAAATTTTAGAGTGATGCACTATCGAAATTTTAAGATATGCTGAATAAAATTTCTCTTGTTTTGCCCACAGTTCAACACAATTACCTCAATAAAATTTATCAAAAACAAATTCATCCATTTGCAACCGTTAATTAAAAAATACTCTCGTACATTGCCTGTCACTTTATTACCGGCAGCCTCATCCTCCCAACATTTCCATGCTTCCCGAAAGCCATTATACAGTCCCCTCATTCCAGCCATCGACTTTTCACGCGGCCCGGAAAAATAGCTTTGGCGCGGGCGCTTAGCCAACGACGGCAAGCGCGCGCAAGCGAGCTCGGCAACAAACGAGCTAAGAAACGCGTGCCAACGCCGGCCAAAGGCACACGCGCGCCGCGCGGCTCGCAAACAACGTGCGCGTAGACGCGGCTCAGGTATGCGGCTGCCACTACGTGACCTGGCCGCCTCCGACCGGAGAGTTGAACTACCTTTCGGATCCCGCATTTTCCGCCTGTGTTTTTCCAACTTTTTTTTCGCGCTTCGAGACTTTTATCGGGGAAAAAGTTTCTGTTGTGACAGGCCACAGTGAGAGAGAGCGCATTTTCTGCGTCCATGGGGGTCCTTCGGCTGGGGGGCTGACGTCGCCAGTTTTACCGTTCTATGCGTGGGGCACTGGTTTTTTATGTGGCGCTGAATCGATAAGATTTTTGCGCCGCTCGATAGAGATGTCATAATTATGCGGGTGTAATTTTCTTTTTAGCGATAAGCTCGGAAATATTAATTATTTGTGACGGAGTGACGGTTAGAATTTGCGGTAATCATGCCGTCTGGCGTAGTTTATTTAGGTTTACGGAAAATTAAGAACAAAGTAATGCACTATATGGTCAGCGTATAAAAAAATCTCCAAGATATCATTTTGATTGTAGTATCTTTTACGAGCTGAGTTATTCTAAAATTTAAATAACGAATTTATTCGCGCTTGGTAATCTACATTATTCTTGAGACGAACGATCTTTCTCTGCGCGCTTTTTCACTCTCTCATGAAGAGATTTGCATAAAGAGCGCTTAGTCGCGAAATTAAAGTTCGAGTCTTTTATCCCCTTACTCACTTGCCACTTACAGAAAGGCTTTTTTTCGTGAATTGTGATGGTGGTGCCTGTTGATTTAACGTTAAGGAATTTATTTTTTTAAACAGTAATAAAGGGTATATACATATTAATTATAAGCTCCTCCTTGGCACTCTTTCTGATAATTTTAAAGGCTGTAATTTTTCTTAATAAATTTAAGAAACGTTTGTTAATACATTTCACTATACAATAACAAATACTTTTTACAAACACATAAAGCCCTCAATATGTATAAGTAACCGCTCCATCACCTCATCTTCATCCCCGACCTCAAAAAGTCACTGCCTAACACAACCCAACCCCCAATCCAGCCTCCCCCTCGCCCCCCTCATAATAACGCCTCCACCAGCCACATACCCATACGCTCCGCTTTAGCAACAACACGCGAGCGCGTAACGAAGAAAGGCTCGGTGAACCTTTGCACTTGGCTGGCCTCGTCTAGGAATGGACTTAGCGGCGCGGCCTCCGCCGCAAGCGGCCCGCTAATATTTCTCAATCTCGTTAATTCGACGTGCAGCACCCGCTGCTGCTGCCCCATCCCTCGGCATCTTCCGGCCACGAGTTAAGTGGGTTATGTTATTCAAACGATGCGTGGGTGGGAGGAGGGTTGGACGGCCGCGGCCATAATCTTTTGATTAAGAGAGCGGGGTTTCGCGATGCGTGCCGCCGCTGCTGGTTGGAGGCAGAGTTGAGGGCTTTATTTTATTTGTGTTTACTTACGGGCTTGGGAGGATCGGGATTCTGATATGGAGAGGAGTTATGCGGATTGACGTTTGCGCTGCCGAGATGAGTTTGATTGGAAGCCGGCTGTGTTTAGTTGGGATTCGTTGCGAGCATGGGATTTATGTACGTGTTTATTATCGTGACTGAAGATGAGCGTGAGAGCTCAGGTTTATACATTTTTTGAAATATGGAAACCGAACGTTCTTGAAAACTTTCGAAAAAATAATTTGTTTATTTATCAGTACCGTGTCACGGCTTTCAAAAAATATTCTTAAACGCATTAGCGAGCGCGCAATGTTTATTCAGCCTCGACCGACCAAAAAATTATTCAACTTCCCTGGTTTTTTGAACCTTCCTCTCCCGCGTTTGCCTTTTAATCTCAATTTGCTCTTCGAACTCTCAAGTAAAGAATACACACTGGCAAAAACGCGCGAACGAGATAATGCATCGCTAATGGCACGCAGACGTACGCACGCACGTGAATACAGCAACGCAACGGGGCGCGGGCCAAAAAAAAATGAAGAGTATAGAGTGCCGCAGGTTGACTGTGGCCAGGGTCTGAGCTAGAGGGGAAAAAAAAGAACGGCGGTAAGTGTATACTAGTGCGGTCGGAGAAGAATCGACGGCGGCTCGATTCGGTCGTAAACTGCGGCAATGAATACCCAGTCGGTTTTACGGCGGCTCATTTCAGGTGTAAAGAAGTTTCTAAGTTTGGAGTAGGTAATGCAAGAATTACGGTAGTAAAATCCGTGTGTACGTGTGAATAAAATATGGTAGAAAGTCAAGATGAAAAGTAAGTAAAATAGACAAGTCTTATACACTATTAAACTTAAAGAAAAAAATTTATTTAACTTTATCACACTTGACTATTTATTATTACCTCCATACAGCTCTAAAAACTATCAGGTTCGTACACGTGCTTGCAAGGCTTCATCTAAGCAAAATCGATGCCATTAGCAGTCCACTCAATGTTTTCATCCTCCCGCAAAATATTAAGCTGTCGAACATAAATACTCGCAACACACAGCAACTCGGCGCCTCGTTCTAAAAATAAAGCGGCCGCTGAAAAAAAAACTCGCCAGCTGTACACAGTGCATCGCTCGCGTCTATCTCGAGTGACACACTTTTAATAACTATTATCACTCTTAAGTACACACTCGTCCACTCGACAGAATATTTTTACACTCGTTAAACCAACGAGCCGCCATTTCGCCAAACTATCGCAAAAACTCCATATGCACAGCCGAACGAGGCGAAAAGAAAAGAAAATCAGAGCCGAGCGGAGCCGCAGAAAATCACGTGATGACGCATATTCGCGCGCTTTTATCATCTCGCTGTTGCCGCTGCACGACGAATGTGCCTCGTGGCTTTATCAGCGACGCACGCGCCGGCTTTTTCTTATCGCGCCTCGCGCTCGCAAAAATTAGTCGTCGTCGTCGGCGAAGTAAAAAAATGTCCTTCCCGCGTTTATCGCGCGAGAAAAAAGAGCGCTGCGAGCTTGTAGTTCCAGGGATTCCGCGAGCAAGTATGAATAATTCGGCGCGGGGAGGCTTTAGAGAGATGCGATAATCGCGCGCTCAAGGTTCAGAGAGTTTGTAGATTTTAGAGCGACGATAAGTTTCTTTTTTTTTTGTGCATTAATGATGTATTGTGGGTGGCCGATGGAGATTTGTTTTTACGACGCGGCGCGACAAAAGCGTCTGGGTTATCGCTGGAGGTGATTTTTGTTACAATGAAACGGTTAATCGTCGAATGATTTTTTTACTACTGGTGATTTCATGGATATTCTTAGAACGAAATAATTTTTAAATTATTGTATTGTTTAAACGATAAAGTTAATTTTTAGTAATAACTTTTTAAATACACGTTTCAACGTGCTTTTTGAAAAATTAAATATTAAAAAGAAAATAAATAAATAAAAATAAAAATGAATTAGCTACACTGTTCCTATCATTCATTTTCACCACTCTTTATTAACAACCTAAACAATTTTTACGAACTCACGCACTAACGAACCGCCATAAACGCAACGCGTTTCCTCCTCCTTCCTCCCATAAAACACAATCAATCCTAATTGTAAACTCTCGCTCTCCGCGCTTCCTACTCTCTAAAAAAAAAAAAAAAAACTCGAAATAACACTCGGCTTTCGAGGGAATCCAAGGCATCGGATATACGGCCGAGAAGTGCGATAGGAATGCTTTCAAATAATTCCAGGCGCTCGCTAATTACGCAATGATTTATCGCTCAATCAGCTGATATCAGGCGCGCGGCGCCGCAGCAGCCGAGCGAATCGTGAAAGATATAGCCTGGCTGTAATGGAAACAGCTGTGTGGACTTCTCCCCCCCTCCCCTATCCCGTTCGCTCCCAAAACGATTTCTCGTGTTTTTCCCCGGCTCAAGGCGATCAGCGGCGACACGGCGCGCTTTTTCTCTCTCGGCGCACTCTGCGCCTGAACTCTTGAACTTTTTCCGTGCTTTCACTCTCGGTGATGCATCTTTCTGCGGTTTCTGTATGATACTGAGATGGCTAATTGATTGGCGGGGTGATGGGTGGGGAAGTTATGTTTGCGTGATATTGAAAAATAATTGTAAAATCCTTGTTGAAACTTTCAAGTTATGAAGCGAATGTGAATTATGGAGTATTTAATTTTCATTGAACAGATACTATTTTTCATAATTAATTTTAATACTTAGTATTTCTTAGTATGAAAGCTGAAATTCATTTATTTCATTATATAAATTTTCAAGTCAAGTGTATAAGCTTTCAAGATTAATTGAATTTTCATAGAGCATAATTTGCAAAAATTGCTTCGAAGAATAAGCGACATAAAAAGCGCTCCAACCCTACAATTTTTGCCTCTACTCAGACACACTCTTATACCTTCTCTCAGTTTATTTGCACCTCGCGCTGATTAAGTGGGCAAAAATTAAGCTCTTTTCGAAACGAATAAGGCATCCCGGCGAAATATTCATCACTTTTTCAGAAAAAAAAATTCATACACGCCGACCCTTGATGAGAAACGAGTTTCAAGTACGACTTGCGTGTGTTCGTAGAGATAAAATGCGTAAGCCGCCTGGATTATACGAGTTCGACGAAAGGGAAAGAAGGCGCGGGGGAAGAAAAAAATGACGTAGAGAATGCGGAGATTAATCATCGGTTTAAATTTTCCCGCGCGCTGTGGTCTTTTTTACCCCGATTGGGATAGGAGATCAATTCATAAATCAGGATCAGCGGAGAGGAAAAACAACGAAAGCACAATAATGCGAAGTGTGGCTAAAGAAATGCATTAAGGCTGCAGTCGTGAATATTAAAGGAAATACTGTATATTTGGTGTTAGTTGGGTTTATTGCTTTTGTTCATATAAATTGTTAATTTAAACGTTTTTACATTCAATTAGAATTATTGCATTATTTTCGACTTGTCTTTATATTTATTATACGTAATTTTCAATACTATTATAGCCGTAAGAATCAGTCGGTTTAATGAATTTGATATTCAACCCCGATAAAATTAAATATTTAATTGACTTTCATTCAGTAGAATAGCTTACATAATCATGATAATGAATCTATTTAGTGTTTGTAATTTGTTCACTCTCATCAGCATGATTTTCCACGTGGTTGTATTAATTACAAGTACTGCTTAAAATCATATTCAATCAGAACTAAAACGTGAATTTCCTATTAATAATCAATATTAAATTAATAATTCACGTATATCAATCTTATTAAATATTATAATTATTTATGAGATGCAACTCAATAATTAATAATCTATTCATTAATTAGAAATTATACTCTTGAATATTCAAAATATATATAAAATGCAGTTTTAAAAATGAATGAATAATTTCAACAAAAGTTTTACTTATCCAATATTTTACTTAAAATCTGTACGCTTTGTAAAATATATACTTTCTATCTTGGTTGTTTTCATTTTTCGAAAAATTCAAGCCGCGCCGTGACTCACAAACACATGTTTTTCTTCAAAGCGAACGCCTCTCCAACCTCCTCCTAAAAATGTAAATACTCAAAAGATATTCTCTAAAACCGCATCAGGCCAACAAAATTCCCTCCCCCTCACTACACAAACCCACCTTTCTATCTTATCAAGCCCTTGACAAGTGACTTCAAGCCCCCAAAAAGTCCTCTCAAACTATGCAAACCGCGCGAACAAAAAGGCAGCCTGCAGGGAAAAACGCGCCGCGCGCGACAAAGGGAAAATATGTAAACAAGCCGGCCAGGTGAAAAAAACTACGTGCCGAGGCCGTTCGCTCTCTCTCTATCTCTCTTGAGTACGGGTTATTTATAGCAGTCGATTATTGTGCAACAAACGCGCCTTTTACGTAACGCTCGTGCTGTGCGTGTGTATATACACGCGCAGACGACGCGTCGTTCTCGGTTGGCCGCAAGCGACGCGATCGCGTACTGCTGTCCCTTTTTTTTTAGCGGCTGATGCTTCTTCCGTGTGATGCTGGGTTTGTGTCTGTCGGGAGATGAGGTGTTGATTCGCACGGTGGTTTTGAACCGTTTTAGCTGTTGGAGAGGGTTATTTAGAAGAGGAGATTATCGATACTTGCGTTATTTTGTTGTTTAATGTTTTTAATAAGATCGACTGATTTATTTTTGTATAAATATTATAAATATCATGGAAAAATTTATCAAGTTTTTTTTTGGAATTATGCTTTTTTTACTGAACACGGGAGATTTTGCTATCTTTCCGCGGATTGAAGAGCTCTTTGTACATCACTTACGCGCACTTACGCACGCGTGTAAAAGCCTTTCTACGCTTTTATCTTTCATTTCTTTTATACTTCTTTTTTTTGGCTGTTTTTTTTTTCGTGCGTACGCATGCGAGTATATACCTTTTGTTACAAAAGCGGACGCAAAGATTGTACTTGAGAGATATGTTACTCTGCTACAAATGTAATTGTGCTGGAGTGTCATTTGAAATCTTTTTATGAACCGTCTCGTTTTTAAATTTAAGAGTAAATTATTTAATTTTTCTATTGTTTAACGAAAGCGATTTAAAATAATGATAAAAGTTAAATTAATTTAAATATTTTAAAACGAGCAACATATAGTTTTCGCCGCATTTATCCCAAAATAAATTACTGTATTTCTGTTATTTTCGTCTAAAATTTTCATTTCAAACTCTTCCAAAATCTTTCTTCAAATTCTCTCCCAGCACTTAATCACCATCTCAAAACAACAAATTTCCAAAATCACTTGCAACCCGCAATGCGCAACCTCTTTATCTCCTTTACCGCGCACTCTTGGCTTATTTTCGCCGCGCAACGCAAGAGAGAAACCAAGTCCCTCTCTTATACACAGCCCGAAAAAGAAACGAAACCGCGAGACGACGGGGGGACCTAAAGAGAGAGAGAGAGCCGGCGTGTTTTGGTACTGCGTCGAGTGTAAACAAAGGACAGAGAGCCTCCTCTCTTCTCCCACCCATTATATTTCCTCTCCATCTTTTTACCCACTCTCTCCCTCATTCAGGGGGCCGCGCTTACATGCACCATGCACGCGTATATATATACACGCTGGCCTTGGGAGAGAACAGCAGCAGTCGCGCACTGCTTTTGATCATGTTTTCAGCGGAAAGACAAAGCGAGCGCGCGGGCTCGCGGTTCACAAGCGACAACCGCGCGGGCCGGGGGCGGCCCAAAATTTTCATATACATATTCCAACCGAGAGAGAGAGAGAGGGGCAGCGTTAATCGATGCTTTTATTCAAATTAGCAAAACTGCGCGCGGACGCTTTCTAGAGTGGAATTAGCATTGCTAATTGCTGGGAGCGGCCGAGCTAGCGCTCTGTGCTTTTAATTTATTCTTCCGCGGTATTAAATTGAGTAGTTTCTAGCTTGCGCGCGAAAAATGTCTTGGCGAGTATATAGGGCCGTTCTTGGCGTGGATGCGACGACGCTGGAGCGCGCGAAAGTTTAGCGCGTCGATTAAGCGGCGAGTTTTATTCGACGGCGGGAAGGTACGGGGGGAGTAACCTTGTTATATAGGGAAATTCGGTAAAGTTATAAGACGGTCGGGCTGGAAATTTGAGTGTGCGTAATAAGATTTTGGGTGCAATGATTTACCGCGATGATTAGCCGTGATACTACGTTTAGAAAAAATTACTGCAATTACACGAGAATGTAGAAAACTGCTTCAACCCAAAATTACAAACATTCATCATTTTCCAAAGGCGCCGAAAAGCCTTTAATCGCCATCCCAGCACTTAGCAAACGGCCCGCCGCAGCCGCGACTCGCTTTCAATTCTCCGATTCAAATTTTAATTATTTCTGCCTTAGCCGCGAGAGAAAACCGGGCGCAAGGGGGCATAAATCACGCCTTTGTCGAAACTCGGCGGGGCCCGATCGTTATCCCCCGCTCGCTCTTACAAGAGAAAGCGCGAACTATCGGCGAGACCGCCGAATCTGCAATCGGAGAGGGCTGAGGAAATTTCGTTCTCCCGCAAAGTTCCGCTCTGCGCTTATATATATATTCAGCATATATAGTCGGCAGAAAAATCAAAAGAGCCGAAGGTCGACTTCCGCGAAGAGGCCAGCGCATTGTGAGTGCGAGCTTAGCTTATATATAAGAAGCTGGCTCTCTTGCTGGCGCGTTTGTAAATATTTGACTGATCGCTATCGCTGGCGTGCGAGAGAGCTACGGCGTCGACGAGCTGAAGAATGCCGCGAGTGGTATAGGTATTATCGAGCGCTCGGCGCCTGATCGCCGTGCGCTTGGGTTTTTGAAATTTAAATAAAATTTTTCCGCGCCGGCTGTAACGGTTGAATGGGTCTCAGCTCGGCTAGATCAAAAGCGATAGGGGCTTTTTTTGAAAGGACTTTAGGAATTGATAGGAGTGAGATATACCGATTTTTATTTTGTTACGCAAATTCTTTTTCTGTTTAATCGGCTTGATATGTGACGGTGAGTTTTCATTAATACAGAATTAAGGAAATCGATTTATAAAAATAGTTCTTGAATATAACTAAATTAAAAAATTATTTTCGGTTCAAACTTTATCGAATAAAGCACGTTTCTGACTTCTCAAAACTCCCGACACATTCTCCAATAGCATCCAAACTCGACCCATCGCCTTTTCCGCTCGACCCAGAAAAACTCCCTGCCGCATTGTCACACAGCATCGTCCACAACGTGTCAACTCCAAAAAAAAAGTAGGCACGCGCAACGTAAAAGATTAAACGTTACATCAAACACAATGGCCAGAAGCTGCATACAGAAAAATTGAAGCGCCACAATGAATATTTCGCGCCGCTCGCCGCGATCTATTCATAACGCGTTTACCAGACGCGAGAGCCGGCGCGCGCGCACTCGGCACGGAAATCCCCGGAGCGCCAGCTGTTCGAAAGCCAGCGCGCGCGCGGCCGTGTGCCGGCTTTACGTCACGCGACAACAACAACGCCGCGCCGAGAGCTCGTTCCAAGTCAGCGCCGAGAGACACGGCTGAGAGAGAGAGATAGAGGGAGAGGAAAAGGAAAAACAATCCGCCACGAGGAGAGCGACGCTGCGACGTTGTCCGCCGCGGTGCTTGGCTGTGCCGGGGCGTTTTGTAAAATTGTTTTGAATGGTGACGGTTGATCTGAAGGTGGCTGTTGCATTGGTACATTTTTTTTACTGTTTTTTATTATAATAATTTACCTAGATTTTTAAAAGTGATATCGCTGATAAGAAAAATTCTAAATTTTCTTTAAAAAGAATAAAACCTACGCTAATTACCCACTCAACAAAAAAAATTATTTACACTCAATTAACTCCACTCCAACATCATCCTACAAGCTAGCAATCCAACCGTACCGAAACTCCGTCTTTATTCCTCTGGACCCCGGGTGCATATAAAAGTCTCCTCTTGCGCGACTGTCGCAGCGCCGTCGGGAACGCCGAAAATGGCGCCGCAAAGGAAACGTATATATATATACGAGGCTGCACGCACGACGCGCGCACGCTCGCATACCAAGAGCAAAAAGAAAGAAGCGAGCGCACGACTGTATGCAAAACTTTCGGCGCGACGAATGATGCGCAAAAATAACTGCTTCTTACCGACTCGCTTGTGTGCGTGTGTGTACGTTACGGCGAAGAGTGCGGAGAAAGAGAGAGGAAGAAAAAAAGGAGGAGAGGAGAGCCAACGACTTTTCGGTCCGAGCGAGCCTTGAGGAAACGTTTCCTCAATTACGTCAACCTTTTTCTGTAATCAACGGAGTCACTCTGGCTGCGAGCGCCGCGGACGCGTCATTTTTGCGTGTACTACGGGTGTGCTGTTGTGTTCTGGTTGAAAGACGCACTTGCGAGTACTTTCGTTTGGCTTTTGAGCGTTGAGTTGTTATGGTTTCGTTTGTGACGGTTCAGTGAGTGCGTTAAGTGTCTTTTTTTTTCTTTTTTTAGAAATCATTGTTATGGAAACGTTTTATAAGGTAGATAGGGAAATTTTTAATTATAGAATATATTGTTTTCATAGAAACAATTACGTTAGTTATATTTAAAAGTCATAGCCAACTTTACTTACTAAAATAAAATACATAAGAAACTATTATTATGAATAATGAAAATTAAAGTTTCTTTAATATAAACGATGGTATATATCAGAGAAACTTTGATTCTCGTTATTTATAATGAAAGCCTCCGGTGTGTATTATTTATTGTATTCTGTATCTTATGCAGTAAGGGTGTAAAAATGTACTTTTAGAATTTGCACACAGCAATAATTGCTTATTCCTAAGGTAAAAAAGCGCATCTAATACAATATTTTATACACTAATATAAATAAACTTTAAATTTAATCCACATTTTATCCCAAACCCCAAACCCGCCAAAAACTCAAACTAAATCATTCCCCTAAAAAATCTCCACAACACCACTCATCAAAAACTCCCCTCCCACCATAAAAAACAAAAAAAAACACTCTAAGCACCATATAGCATCCAGGCTTGTTCAAGGCGCGTGCCGACGGGCGCTCAAAAATAGCCGTCGGCTGCGCGGCGCGCGCGCGCCTCAGCCTCGGCGCAACGATAAAGGGCCATCGCTTCTCTCGGCACACGAAAATAATCTTTCTCCCTCTTTAAGTCCCTTGGCGCGTCTCATTAGCGTATCTTCTTTGCGAGTAGTTCGCGGGGGGCTTCTTGGAAATAATTTTGGAACGCATAAATTGGAATATGTATGCGCGGGGAGACGAGTGCGTAGAGCGAAGTTAATTTTTGGATGGGGGGTTGGGAGGGACTAATTTTGATGATACGTGTTCTAGGGGTGTTTTTAAAGTTGATTGTTATATATACATATATATAGAAAAGATTTGGCTTGTGACTGAAGTTTAGATAATTAGAAAGGGAATTTGATTAAAGTAATTTTACTGTTGACGATAATCAGAAAATGTAGGCAAAGATGTATGTAATTCGAAAATAATTGTAAATTGAATTAATAGTTGCAAGAAGAAGAGAATAAATATTTATGAATTGTTAGAACAGAGGAAAAAAACAAGCAATGCCACTGAGTATACGCGATATTGAAGAGATAATGAACAAACAATCCATTACGAGCGGCACATACATTGTAAGTATAAAATCGAT
>JAPYZA010005088.1:0-19558 GCA_030522685.1 Eupelmus azureus
AGCGGTGTAGCAGACGGGAAAGAGAAAGGAGAAAAAAGCGTGCAGTCATGGTCCAGAGTGCGAGGCTCGGCGAAAGAGAGACAGCTTTCCACGCACGGTCCGCGGCCTCTCTTTGACACAATACTCTATCTCGCCCACTCCGGACTTCTGTCAACGCTCGCTCGCTGCTTGAATCCAAACGCACATGTCTAGCGCGTTATCCTAGAGCCGAGGCAGCAGCTAAACGTCGAGCTCTCCCCGACAATAACATACGCACTATTGTCGCGCGGAATATCCATTGCGCGAGAAAGAGAGAGACGGAGAGAGTAGAGAGCAGAGCAGTCTCTGGTTAAAGTACACGAGCGCTCGAGTATATCCGCGAGTATAGCAGCGGTGTACGCAATCCCCGGCGACGGAGAAAGGGCCGGGGCTCGCGCTGCGAGCAGAAGATCGCGAGATGCACGGGGATGATAAGCGGCGCGCTCGCTCGGTGCTTTGTTGCGGGATAAAAAAACTTACCCACATACGAGTCGTCGTCCTCGCAGCCTCCACTATGTTTACGTTGGCTCGCTCCGGCCATATTGCGACTGCGAGTGACGCCATTTCCGCGGCTGCGCGCGCACGCAGCGACGCGCCGCGGACTGGACTCGTACCAGGAGGAGCGAGCCCGCGAGATTTGTATCCGAGCCATACGTACGGCGTGTGACGTTGCTATTGGAACGTGGGAGGGGGAGGGTTATAGGTTGGTGTGGGTGGATTTTTCTCTTTACGGGGACTGCGGAGTGCAGCTCGCGTGCGGAGCGGTGAGCGCCTGGCCTTGAACGCTGAGCTCTGGATATCGATTTTGGATGGGACGCGACGAGGATTATCGATTGCGTTTATGCACTGTTTTTCTTTAAGTGTGAAAATTAGAGGTTTTCTATGTTGGGAAAACCGGGTTGCGATGTATTGCGTTTGTGCTGTGAATATTTTACGGGGCTGTTTGAAGGTTTACTTCTGTTCAATTTTTATCGAAATAATTTAATTAATTTATGCAGTATATTTTAAATTTTTATAAGAATAATCAATTGCATAAAATAGTGAAATTTCATTATAAATTCGTTTTATTGTTTTTGTACGAATTGTGCTATCCATTCATAGTAAATTATTTGCGTCCGAAACTTTTTCTAAGAATTTTATGTTTCTCTTTAATGGGTTAGATAAAATCAATTCTTTTTAATAATAAAAATAAGTTATCATTAAACAAATTCATCAAAATCTTCTTAACTTATAGCTTTAGCAACAAAACTGAAAATAATCTACGTTTCGCATAATAATTTCCAACAGCAAACTGCACATAAAAAAAATGAAAAAACACTCTTAAAATTCATTCAAAACAACAATAACAAACTATACGTTACCACGACAGCACTCCTCTTCTCCAAATATTCCAAAAACAATGAAACTCAGCAGCAAGAAGGCGCCGCTACACGCGCGCAACACTCGCCTCGCGACACCAGCTGCACGCAAGCTCCGAAATCCACTGGTAAAACAGTGCGGCTGGCGCTTTTCCAGAGAACCTCGCGGAAAAGCGCAGAGAGGGAGACATAACGGGAAAGCTCGAAAGCGCGCGCGCACTACTTTGCCCCGGCGTGCTCGGCCATACCTACTTACGCGTTCTCTCCTGATGCCGTCCTTTTCCCGCTGCCTGCGCGAAAAGCGCCGTATAACCAGCTGTGGGAGCGAGACGGACGTTGCGACGGATGCTGCGCGGGCGGCTCGCCTATAGGTGCTTTTTCGACGAGCGTCGCGCAGGACTAACGTAAACATCACCTCGGGGAGTCTGGACTTGCGGATGCTTAGTGCGTTGTTTAGAAAGTGCATAGTGCGAGAGTGGACTCTGGAAGGCGAGTGGAGATCGGTGGATTTTGGCGGAAGGGCGAGATTTCGAGGAAAGAGAGAGGGTGGTGAGTATAGTGCTGTTCCGCTTCTCGCGCTTTGTGGAAGCTTCGGTGCGCCGCCGACGCGCTGCGTCCTCGGCGGCGCGTCCGCGCACACACCTGTCTGCTCTGCCCAGCGTGCTTTGCCCTGCTCTCTGGATTTGCGTGGTGTTTGCTTTTATTTTTCATGCTCGTGTGGACTTTGGGTTTGCCGTGACTGTGGTTTTGAGTACTAAAAGTTTTGTGAAAGTATCGGCTGTAATATTGTTTGATGCATAGGTTTAGTGTTGGTATTTTAAATTACCCTCCTAATTACAAAGGTCTGGTAAAATCTGATAAAATTATAAAAAAGTGGTTCAATTGCACAAATATAACTTAATAAGATCATAATGTATTTTTGCTATTTTACCACGCCTTTACAATTGGTCTTTCAATAACTTTTACGCTTGTTATAGTATGCAGTTTTATATTAATTTATAAAATTATTAGGTGTGCAATTAATTTGTAAAATTGTAATAATTTTAATATTTTTAAGCGCTGAATATACTCTTATAAAAGTATTGTGATTAATTTTTTGATTGGGAATCACAAAATACCTATAAGTATATAAATTTACAGGGAGAAACGAATTAAAGAACATTATGTGTATAAAATTTTAAGTCGAAATGTTCAAAAATCTTCACGGAAAGCGATTTGAGCTTCACTATCTTATCAATTCATTTATTTTAAATGATTAACATTTCATTAGAAATAATTATAAAATCATGTATGAAAAATTCATATTTTCTTATTTAAAAAAATTAAGACAAGTTAGTCTTAAAACCAGCTTAATATAAATCTTGACTAAAAAATTACTTAAATCTATCATAATATTGTATCGCTCTCAATTGACTGATAAGTGACAAAAGTGATTCGGAACTGAACATTAACTAGTGCCAACTATTGTTATTTTAATAATATTTTTCGATATTTTATTTAAATAGCAATGTTGTATAATAATATATCGTTTGAATATTATGTTAAAAACTCTTCGGGATACTATTACACAATGTTTAATCTTTAAACTATATTTGGCATAATTTTTATAAATGTTAATGAAAATGTTGATCATTTAAAAAAAAAAAATACAATACATAAACGTATAACTGGGTAATGAAACTATATAATTTAAATATAAAAGTTACAAATTAATTTTGTGGATGCTAAGTGCTAATGAATTGGTAGCAAATTTTTATTTATAATATGTATATTTTACTTTTTAAAATTTTTTTAAGCTGCTTAAACTGCAATTTACTAAACGAAACTACAAAAAACTACTTATTATTTTATACATCAATTAAGCGTTTTAGTTATTTAAAAGTTGTTTATTCTCGTTTGAATTTTAGTTCTTTTGCGACTTACAGTTGATGATTATAGAAATACAACCTTAACCTTATTGTAATTTTATTATAACTTATTAATTTAATGGTTCTCTCCATGGAAAGAAAGTGAAGAATGCTTAATTTTAATATATTTTATTGAAGGAATATTTATTTCTTATATAAATAAAAAGTAAATTTGATTTAACAATTCTTTAAGGCTATATAAAACATATTATTGATTGATATTTACAGTTTTTTTTTTTATTATAGAGATTGGTTGTAGGATGTTTTTGAGAGGCATGTCGGTTATTAGATTTCAAGTTACCATGTCTGTAGCATAAAAGCACTATATGTGCTCCCGTGTCTAAACCATTGATAAGCATTTTAAGGATTTTTAAGTCCCACGCATAATGGTGATTCTAGACTATATGAGTTATTGGATTCTATGTTTTTGTATCTGAATTATAAGAGAAATCATGCATTTCTGAATCTGAACTATTTAGCGTAATTTTCACGTTTACTTAAGTAGATTTTACGTTAGCGCAGGCAAAAAGTTAGTCTTGGAAAGTTAAGGAAAATTGCTCGAAAATTTTATAGCACAGGTGAAAAATTTCGTTAAGAATTTTTACGAGCTCGGTCGCGTGGGCAAAGTCATTTCGCCTGTACTGCAATAGGTTTTACAAACAGTTTTTGTCCTCTAAGAAACTTTTTATAAAAATAAAAAACAATTTAGTTTGACAATGTTTTTGTCTAAAGTAAGAGCCGCAGGTCTAGTTGCAAGTGTATTTTATAGTTTAAGGATAAGTTATTTATGTTACATAAAAAACGAATTTAATTTGAAAAAAATATTGAGATTAAAATAAAGCATAATGATAGAGAAAGTGAAAGGTTTGAGGGGTTGATAAAACAAAATTCAGTTTTTAAAAACTATACATTAAAATTGATAAAAAAAAAGTTCTATTCTTATAATATAATCAACTTATACCGCTTTGCCATAAACATTTTTATTAAGTTGGATATAAGAAAAGAAATTTGAATTTTGATTTTTGAATTTTATAGGTATTGACTGTTTACAATATGTGATTGTTTAGAATTTTTAAAAACCAAATAGACATTTGAAATAAGTAAATTAATAATACAAGCAACATAAGCTGTTTTTTTGTTTACATGTATACAAATTTTGTAAACTTTTTGTAACTGCCAGTTTTCTAAATTTGAGAGAAAAAGAATTCAAAGATGATAAAAATAGTAAAAATAAATTTTTAAAAAAGATCAGACAGCCTTATATTTTATAATTCAAATTAATTCTGTCAAATATTACATTTCGATACTAGTAGAAAAGAATTTTAGCCTCGCGTGAACATTTGCACCCGAGCAAAGCGGGTATCACGTAGTACATTTCATTGAAGACCACACGAAGTTGAAATCATCTTCTCGTTTATATATAGAATCGTATTTTTTGACATATCTTGTACAAAGCGATATTTAGCACACTATTTTTTGTTTGAGCGTGCGCGAAATCGAGCTTTGCGCACGCATATCAAAAATCCTTTCCCGAAATATCCCAAAAAGCGCTTAACTTAAGCAAACATTGGTCTGCAAAACAAAAAAAGACAAAGCAAGTGACATAGTGCATTACATAGAGAAAGTAATGTGGAATCGTATGTCGCATTATTAACTGATAAATAATTATTGCACTTTTAGACATTTTTTGTGATAATTTTTTATAAATTTTGATGATACTCTTGCCATATGTTTTACACGCAAATTTTTTTAATAAGAAAGAAAATGTTGATTTACTCGAAAAAAATAGAAGATGCAATATGAAAACTAAATTTATTTACTGTTTTTTTCGGCTTTTGTTTTGCTGACAATAAAATGAAAAATCACGAAGCTCACGTGTGCTCGTTATTTTATTTATTTTGTCCTCTTTCGTTATTATTTGTTACACTTGATACTGCTATATGATATCTCGATGATGCATGAATGCCCTTTTGTTGAAAGAGGATAATAGTGTTATTTCTGAGACAGTTAATAAAAGAAAAAGTGTAGGTGGTACTTGTTCTTTAGTATAAGAATTAAGATATTACGCACATTTTTATTTAATATATACATAAATAATATACAAAATGCTAGAAAACAAATTGACTACTTTGATAAGCAAATGTTACTTTTTTAATTAAAAAATTTTTTTAATTTCAAAATATATTAAAAAAATTATTTTGCTTATAGTCATTTTTACTTTGCTTTCGTTAAAAAATTTTTGTTAAATTACATCATTTCTTTGAACTTCTTTGAATTCACTGATTACATTTTCCAAATTCGGAAGTTGGAATTGAAGTCCAAAAATTTAATTCATTTTGCCAACAACATTCGTTACATCTGTAAGAAATCACATTTCCAAAAATCACTTCATCACTCTGCAATCCATTTAATTTGGAAAAGTTTCGAAAAAGAAATTTCATCCTAAATTAAGCTGACTGAACTTTCAAAATCTTGATTTATTTTGGATGGCGCTGGATTTCATATTTAGTTACCGGAAACCGTTTCTCAAAATCCGGTTAAAATCCGTTACTCGAAGACGTCACGCGCAGTCTCCTTGACGGCTTTTTCTGGAAGACGGCATCGTTATACCGTCGTTTTCCGTTTCTATTCGATCTCAACCCTTGCAAGTGCAAATGTTAACGAACGTCCGATTTGTATGCGGTTACACGTATTTTGCAGCTGGCACTCTTTCTCCCTGATCTGAACTCGTCATTTATGCATGAATTTAATACATTCAAATACTTATACGAAACAAAATTACCGTATTAACAATTTTTTGCAAATTAAATTTAGAGGAAAGCCTGTCAAGTTTATCATTATTAACCATAATTTTTTTTTTAACTATTACTTCAATAAAATTTGACGTTGAAGCTCTGGAAGTTTTATTAAAATTATAGTTGAATTAATTCAATTTGGTAAAGTAATTTTATATTTGAAATTGTTTCGAAACATTTTAAAATTATAAATTATTACAAACTAAGTTAACATTTGGTCCTTCCAACAATTTCATCTATTAATATTTTATCATGATTATTATTCATTTTAGTGTACTTCAACCAATTTACTTACGCAAAAATATTAAATAGTTTTAAATTATGATGGCGTTATTATTTAGTAAAAATGGTATATTGGGTGTATTTATAAAAAAAGTCACAGGTATTCATATAATAATAGATTCTTTGGTTTGAGAACGTAAAAAATATACGTCTTCAAAATCGATAATTAAATGTTCATTGTAGAATTCCTCATACACGCCTACCCCAACCATAATAATCTACAGGAACTTCATGAAATAATATAAAAAAAAATATACTTCATAAAGTTTCATCCACTCTGTCTTGAGCATACAGTCACTGTTTTTTATTGCACTCCAGTCACAAAGTCTTATCTGACCTTCTCTTTCCTCACGATGTCGATTCGTCCCGTTTGCGACTTTTTGGCAGAGATCCTCGACACTCTACTCGTAGATGTACTCTGCGCTCTGAGTTATTTTTTTTTTCTGTCTCTTATCGGTGAACGCGGCATAACTTTACCGAAAGTTCTCGCGCAGGCTTTTGTGTGTCTTGAGGTAAGGAAATTACATAAGTATAACCGTAGTGCGGAAGGAGGAGGAAAAGAGAGAGAGAGTGAGAGGGAGGGAGCAAAAAGAAGGAAGAGCGGTTAGTTTTGTTGAGCTTGAGGGTATTTCATTTTCGATAGATTCTTATAACAGCCCAAAACATCGAAAAAAAGGTCAGCTGACATTCTGGATATTTTAAGCGTTTAAAAAATGTTATATATCGCCTGCTGTCCTCTATAACATTTTAAAAACGTTGTACGTACCATTACGCGCTGTTTGTGATGCATTGAATAGAAAAATGGCAAATAGTCTATTTGATTATAAATCACCTGTGTGTCCTTTTTTCATCCCTTTTTTTCCATTTCAGTCTATTGCACTTTCGACTATAATAATTATTTACGTAACTAAAAAATCCAAAATATTTCGAAAGCAATGGCTTGCTAAATTTTAAAACAGCTCCTGCAGCCCCTTCCGATCCATCATCATTAATCAGCAGTCCACGCGCTCTTAACTTTTCCTCGACTTCTCGCACCTCTCTTCCCTTTTCCTTAGCCGCGTTCGCCGAAAAAGCAAAAAGCCACGCGTGGCGCAAGGTAGATGAGCGCGCGCATAGGTAGGGTAAAAGAGAGAGAGAGAGAGAGAGAGAGAGAGAGAGAGAGAGAGAGAAAGAGAGAAAGGGAGAGGGAGATAGAGAGCACACTTATATACCTATCCAGCTTGCTCACGTTTCGCCGCAGAGCGCGCGCTTTTCTTGGAGTTGTCCCAAGGAGCGCAAATATAGCGGGGGGAGAGCCGCGTGTACTTAGCTACTACTCGCGACGAGCGGGCGCAGTCGATGAGAGTGAACTTTCGAATTCGTATACTCTTTTATTTATACGGAGGGAGAGGAAGAGGGGTGCCAGCGCGCGCGCGCGAGTCGTCTGCCGCGGGCGGACGATGTTTCGAAATTTCACAAGCGCGATTTGGTAACACACCTGCGTGCGCGTGCTAAGGAAATTTCGGCTTGCTGTATTATCGCACCTCTCAGTGAGTGCGTGTAAATAAACTTTTAAGGATTTTGGTGAACGGGTGGGGAGAGGAAATTGCGTTATTGAAGGGATCATGAGCGAATGGTTTGGAGGTCCTTTGCGAATGAAGTACTGGGAAGGGTTGGAAGGAAATAATAAAGTGCGTTATTTTTTGTGAGAGGTTTTAGTTCGCTGTTTGTTTAGATAAAACATAGATATACTTGGATAATGGTTTGATGAATTTATGAAATAAATAGTGTTGATAAAAGATTTATTGTGATGTTTTTGTAAGACAAGATAATTTATGTGCGAACTTGACGCACTGGTGCCTTTTGCAGAAGCTTACTGTTAGATGACATCTGATAGATAAGGTGAGCTTATTACACATTGCTTTACTTACTTTTTTTTCGTAATAATGTCTGAATACTGGCTATGGTTCTGTTTTATGAAATTACATTTTTAATTAAATTATGTGAAAAATTGTTAATTTATAATTGACAATAATTGATCATTTTGAATTTGTAATAAAATGTTAGTTGTAGGGTGGAGGTCAGCAATAATTAAAAGATGCTTTCTTGTGTTTCACTTAAAAAGTTGTAGCTATACTGTATTTAATATATGTGATGTAACGACCATTTCTTAAAACTAACTAGTTATTATTAGCTGTATAATGACAGTAGTAAACATTTTTTATTTTTTTTTATGTTATGAAATATCTTTATTTCGGAACAAAAATGTTTAAAATACACACTGAAGTCTTGAAACTTTTAGTTAAAAAAATCATAATGTGTACTATTAACATAATTTTTTTTACAAAAATCAACTTTAAAATATTAATTTAATAACGGCCAAGTACAAAAAACGATGAGCAACAACTTTAAATTCACCTCCAAACCATCCATCATTCAATGATCCTCGAAGATGTGACACGTCAAGTACGTAATAATTATTATAATATATTTTCCTTCTCATTAAAAACTTCGAAAAAACCCAAAAATTAACGCAACCGCATCGAATTAATTTAGAAAATCGCCGGCAAAAATGAAAATAACGTTAATGCACGAAGCGAGCTTGCGGCAGCGTTAAAGCCCGAGCTTTTATTAATTCCCGTTGTCTAGCGCGCAATGATTCAGGTCTCCTCCTTGGCTCTCGTCTCGATTCGCACACGCATGCACACGTGTCGATTCCACATTTACTCGGTCCTTTTTCGTGCGTGCATATGCACGTAAAGTCGCGCGCGCACGTCTGGAGGCCGTCGTCGGCCAGTGGGCCATTCGCTCTCTCTCGCGTCTAGCGCAAGCTCGCGTGTTTAGGTGTATAATTACGGTGACGTCAGGGGGGGGCAGAGGGGGAGGGATTACGAAAGGGTGCCAAATGCCGCGTCTAATGGAGCTCCCTTGCCAAAAGGCCAGCTGCGCTATCAATTTATTAATTCGCCCGACGTTATAAACGAGCCGGCCGCCGCCGTCCGTTTAATTCCGAGAGATCACACCGGTAGAAAGATAGCCGCGGAGTTTTGGGATTGCGCGACGCGTGTCTTTTGCGGCTTGCTTCTTTCGTTCTTTTTTTTCTGCGATTTACTCGTGTTTTTCGAGTTCTTTGTGTGCTATATTTGAAATAAAGGTCAGTTCGCTGGCTAGACGAGTTATGACCATTGTCTGCGGGACTCGTGGCGTGCGATGCTATTGTCTTTACGGATTTTGTGATGTAATGATCTTGATGTAGTTTCGTACGTACTTTCTTAATCGAATATTTTGTTCTTTATTTAAAGCAAATTAATGTAAAATTAATTATACACTTATAATTATACACTTCTTGACACAATGTATCAAGCAACACAAAAAATATTTTAAAAAATTTTAAAAAGTTTCTTCATTTTGATGAAAATTTCTCGGAGCATTAACAAAAACTTTCAAATTCAATCTAAAATTTAGCAAAATATTAAAAGAACTCTATTTTGATTGCTCGTAACTTTCATATTTACAGAAAAAAATGTTATCACTCCCGTAACGTTAAAATGCTCGCGCGAAAAAATTTACAGCCAACACACACACGCATACGTGTACATTGTCCTTTTTTCGATCAATTCCCAGTCGCGAGCTTTGCTCCTTATTTATTTTGCATGTATTGTGAAGAGAGCGGAAAAAGCAGGCCACGCGTGCCGTGAAATATACAGGAGCTGCCGAGGCTTTGAACTTCCTTGTTTAAAAGGCGCGCGCGTAGCTTTGGGAGCAGCTGACGTCGATTTTCCGCTGGTTCGCTTTGACGGCGGAATTATGTAGATTTCATATAGCTGGTTAAAAACGCCATCGCTACTCGCTAAAACTAATCTACTTTTGCGAGACAGACTGACTACGTCTATATTCGCTTTAAAAATATTTTTAAGACATTAAATTCAAGTTATTTAAAAAATTTGATACAGTCGTAATAATTGAAAATGTAATTTATTTAAGAAATGAATGCATAAAACTGATAAACACTGTTACCATAAATTTTAATCATTGCCTCAAATTCAAAAATTGTACACAGCAAAGTTATAATCTTTGAAAATTAATTTTCCCTACCTACTTGTTTACCGTCAATCACGAGCAGTTACATTATTTTTCAACCTAAAATACATTTAATGATAATGCATACACAGCAGCTTACACACATAAAAAGACTTTTAATCTCTCGCCCTTCATTCTTCCCAACAAAGCTATATTTAAAATGTGTCGCTATCGCTTTTTACCGTGCATACCCTGAGCATCGCATGCCAAATATTTTATCAGCACAGACACGCGGATGATAACGTCATGAGTGGTTAAGTCGCTCCCCGAGCGAGTTGAGCTTTGTGCTCTCGACCTGGCGAACTAGTCTTTTTTATCAACACCCAGCTGCAGCTTTTATTAAAATTTATTTATTTATTTAAATTTGTTAAACACCTGCTCGTTTGGATAAATTAAAAAATACGATGTATCTTCCTTTTCAACAATTGTACATGAAAAGTACAAAATGTTGTATAAATCATATTATTTGAATTTATCAGAGCATGATGGTATTCTTCTTTAAACGATGAATTTACAAAATTATATTTTTTTATGGAGTAACGAGCAGCACTGCAAAACTCGACTGTCAATGGCGCTATAAATAAATATTTCTATAACTTTTTCTATAAACTTTTAATTTATCTATTAAGATCACCAACATAATCATGTACTAATTGTTGCATTTGAAGATTAATTGGAACAATCGTCGGTTGTATCCCAGATATTGAAAGAAGAAATGCTACATACCGTATAGTCTAAATAATAACACTCTATCTTTTCATTATTTATACAAGAATATGCATACGCTGACATTTTCCAAACATATTATTCGAACTTCTAACAGCTCTGCGTGTAAATCTAGAAAGATTTAATAAAATTTGAAATTTTGCTATATACAAAGCTTTTTCATCAAGAAAGCAACCCTACATTGCAACTCATCTGCAAATCATTAACGCAACTACACTAAAAAAATGTTTAATTATACGCCAACTAGGCCGCAGCATCACAATACACGAGCATAGCCATCGTAGCCTTTGCCCTAAACTCGCTCACCGCATCCACTCCCCTCTCACATACGGCCCGCTCGCCGCCGGCGCGTACGCACGAAAAGCGCCAGAGAAGCGCGAAATTAGACGAAGAAGAACAGGAGGCGGAACAGACGCTCGCGCGAATCTCGGTTATCGCGCATTTGTACACCTGCGCGCGGAGGCAATGTCTCGCGGCTCGCGCATTTATTACGGGAGCTTGCGCTCTCCTGTCGTCTCTCTTTGCGCGCTTTGGGCACGAAAATAGGGAGGATCTATTTTCGCGGAAACTGTGTCATCCGCGCCTATATCCACGCATTACGGGATTCCGAGTTGAATTTTCGCACGCCTCGCGCCAGCCCCCAGCAGAGAAATCGTGTTTACGTTCTTATATGCCGGTTCCTCCTTCCGTTCTATGAATAGCGCGCGAGCGCGACGCGAGAATCCAATTAAGTTTTGCGCCTGTCACTGGATTATGACACGAGACGAGCGTAGGGTAGACGTATAGCTGCTCTCGGGCTCTGTGTAATCGCGCCGGCTGTCCGTGGGCTGGCGAAGAGAAACTTGAATGAAGTTCGCCGGGAGACAAGTGGCTGGCTTGGCGAAGCTCGAGTTTTGCTTTTATGGGTTGCGCTTTTCGGATTTTTGTTTTTAAAGTCAGATGTGGGGAAGAGGGATAAGGGGGAAATGTCGATGGGGGACGCGTGAAGGTCAGAGCAGTAATTGTAAATTTGACTGTGAAGTTTGATTGGCATATGTATGTGATAATCAAATGTTTGGCTGTTTGTTAAGTCCATTTTTCATGCTTTCTAAAAATAGCGGTTCTAATTTTTAAACCTGCTCTCGAAAATTTAGAAAACGAGTTAAAATCTAAAACTTATCCAAATAACCAAATGTCTGTAAAATTTGCCTATTAATGAAAATTTTCTTTGGCTAATAATTCTGTCTTATGCACTGATCGATAAGAACCATGTATACTGTAATCCATCAACCCATGAAATTTATTCTGCCATTTTCAATATAGATACCAACAATTTTTGGCGTAACCGATCAAATTCATTATACAGATCTCGATCTGAATAGTATAAAAGAAATGTCTCGTTCGGACTCGCAATCTTGGCTTGATTCGCGTGCACCGCAAACAAACGACATCCAACATTCGTTTCGTCATATATAAACACATGATGGGCCGACGCATCTATCACCCGACGCATCTATCACGACAGCTTGGTCGCGCGATGCCCGCGTCCAATTAAGAGGAAACGTCGGACGCGCGCGCGAACCAGAAAATCCGACGCATGTAATTGCCATAAGCCGCCGCTCTGAATCTATCCTGCACTTCTCACTTTCTCTTTCTTGCTTTTCGTGATCTATCTTATTCAGTCCGATTTGCGATTTTCAAACGTGTTTCGCCGTAATTTAGAGTTAGTAAAAAATAATCAAGTGTATACCTTTATTTTCTTGTAATTATGCGAGACTATTGATCGCAAATCAGATTGCTATTTTTGTTTTTTTTTTAAGTTTGACTCGTTTCTTTAAATTCAAAGAAAAACTTAGAAAATATGTATATTAATTGATAATATAAGTGTAAAATCTGCATAAGATTAATTGCGGTAATCGTTCGAATAAACGTTATCAATCCTCTAACCGATTTTTCAAACTACCCTCAAAGAAAACTACGGACTCCCACAAACTGTTTTTTCAATCCTGCAAAAATACCGAACACGCCCACGCCCGCCTAAAAAAAGGCATTTAAATTGCAAAATGCAAAATCGGTCGTAGCGTTCGTTTGTCAGCACTTTAGATAAAATTTCCCCTCTCTTACTACTCCGCTTCCTCCAGCACCACATACATCTCGCTTTTCCCGCTCCACTTTCTGGCGCGCGCGCAAAGCTAGCCACACTCGCGCGTCACATGCAAATCATCCGTAGCTGTATTTTGGCTGACTGCGCTCACCGACCATTCCGAAAGCTTCAGCTGCTCTCATGCCCCAACTCAGAGAGATAGAGCAAGAGAGTCGCGTTATATAGCGGACTTCCTGCGATCGCGCCTGCACGCACATTTTTCTTGTCGCGCGCGCGCGATGATTATTAGGGTCGTTGCGGAGTAATTTGAAGCTGCGCAGAGCGGACGCGCTGCTTTATGTGGTCTTTTAGGTAACGGCGATCTTGCGAGCTTGCAGGGGAGGAGCTTTTATTTATTTGTCGCGGCCGCTTGGCGCGGCAACGGATCCGTTGTTTACTGTCCCGTAAACACGCTAAATTAAAGCGGATTTTTTCGGCTGCGTCCGAGCGCGCTCGCAGCGCTAGTGTTATGCTTGCTTGTAAATGTTTTATACGGGATTTATTGTGTTTGAGGATTTCGGAGCCGATGTAATTGCCGATTTAATCGGGCCAAATCGAATGAAAAGCGCGATGCCGAACGAAAACGCGGAGCGATTATGTTTTCGATTAAACTCATTAACGCTCGGATTGTTTAATAAACAGGCCGGCTCCAATAATAAACATCTAATTAAACATCTTACTCGGGCTTGAAGCAAACAGTTTTTTAGCCTATTTACAAACACCACGCAAAGCTCGGCCGCCATTACGATTTATCGCGCTCAACCTAGCTATCGGTGAAAATTCATTATCGCAAACAAAACGTCGCTCGAATCGCGAGGCTCATCTTCGGTGCGCGCCCGGCGCTCAAAATCTGTTTGAAATCGATCTCATTTTCGGCCATAAACAATCGCCGCTGCAGCCGCGCACTTATTCATCATCCCCAAACAAATTTCCATCAACAAGGCACCCACCCACCCCGTCATCTTTTGCATACACACATCCCACTCTGTTTGCGCAACGCCGACGATAAATACAATATCCCATCCGGCTTGTATATATACGGGCCGCACGCGGCCGCCGGACGTATAACGCGCGGGCGTATTATATATCTTCCTATATCTCTCCTTTTCATCAGGCCGCGCGCGCGCGCGCGAGTCAAAGAATCGGCCCCCGCGCTGCTTTGCCCGCATGGCCCCCGAGGCTCTCTCTCTCTCTCTCTCTCTCTCTCTGCGCCATCAATACCCCGAGTCACCCCCTTTGGACACGGGAATATCCTTTATGCGCGCGCGCGCTTTTTTCCAGCCGGTAATTGAACTTTCGTATCGCTTTCATTTTGGTCATCGATACGTTTATAAATCTCGTTTTTGCGTGGACCGAGTTTTTATGGTTGGATGTATAAGAGTGGAAAAGATTTTTATTAGTACGGTGTGTTGGGCAGTTGTATTAGAGCACTGTTTGGAACTATTCTCAAATTTTTATCGTTATTAAGTTTATATTAAACTTGCTTTTTTGAGTTTCGTCTGTAATAAGGTTGCAGGAAGATAATATTAAATTAATTTTCATTAAATTTAATGAGTACATTGTATATAACTGTAAAGTTTTTAAACTATATGGGAGAATTAACTGAGAAAAAGTTGTACAGAGGTAACTTTTTTACATAGTCATTTCGTGTTGAAATAAATATAGACTTCAATGAAAAAATTTATTAAATGTAAACATACTAGTTATTTTGGTAAAAGTGGCTAGTAAATGGCTTTAAAAGTTAATGAGAGTAAAAATTAAGATTTAAGTATATGGACCATTGTGTAGATTTTTTAGTTGGGGTTTCAAAAAAATTAAAGTATTAATTTAATCACGCAGCCTTAACATTTTTTTTTTAAAGAATATTTTAGGTAGTATAAGTAATATTTGACCATCATGTTTAATTTTTTAAATGAGTTTATATCTGAAAAATATTAATCAATAAAAATATTGTGACGAACGCAAATTCAAATTTGAATTATTTTTCCGCCACGCACCTTCAGTATCGGTTTTCTTGCGAAATGGGCACGCCTTAATTTTGTATTGTGGAGTGTTTCCACTTTCTTTTATTTATTTTACGTAATTTAACTTCACGTGTTTGCGTTTGATTTCGTAATTCTGACGCAAAATACCGCTGCCTTTCTAAGTAAAAAAATAGACACTTTTTAAACTTCGAGCATATTTTCAACATTTTTTCTTCTTCCAAAAGTTCATTTTTAATTAAGAAGACCGTAATTATCCAATTTATAGGTATTATTATGTAAATAGACGCTAAATAGCAAAAATTTTGCTACGTTTTATGGCAAAAAAAACTAAATTAATTACATTCATTTAAAGATAATTTCAATATTGGGACGATTTATATGAGACTAATTTATATTAATCTGTCATAACTTTATGAGCATTTTTAATAAAGTCAAAATTAAAAGCATTTGATAAAACAAAATTTAAAAAGCTCATTTTGTGAAGAGTTTGTGTAATTGGAAAAAACGGTCAATGTAGTAGTTTAAAAATCATAACAAAACGACATATTTCTTTGATCGTAATACTAAGAAACATTTAAAATTAAATAAAATCTGTTTTTTATTTTTTTATTGGAAAGGCCTTGATTTCATTTTTAACAAAAATTAAAATTATTGAGCTTGCAGTTTTTGGGTATTAAATATATGAAGAACCGTATAGTCCGAAAATTATGCAACTTTACTCTGTATTCACGGACCTTTTGTAATAAAATAATTTTGGTTTTAATGTAAAAAATAAAATATAAAATAAATAAAAACTATTTTATGTTTTTGTTTATGTTATTGTTTAATTTTTGTAAAGGGCTCTCACCCGTTTAATAATTGGGATAAATAAATAACAAAATAAATATGCGAATTTAAAATACTATTAGCTCAAAATTTTAAATTTAGTTTTTTTTTTATAATAAGAAACTCTGCTTGTTATAGTGAATAAGAGCATAACTTATTTTTCTAAATTTATTTTTCAATTTTTCTAAAATGTCATCGTCAAGTTGTCATTCTTCAATGAAACAACAGCTTGACGTTGAGAATTTTTCTAAAAATTAAAAATGAAATATGAACCGATACGTATCAGATCATCTTAAACGTCAACAAACAATGAAAACCAAAAATTGAGCCTCAAACACAAAAGTCACATCCGGAATAAAAGCATCGATCCAATACTCAAACATAACCAGACACACGCAACTATAACAACATCTCCGATGGACACTGAAAATCATCCCATATAAGAACATCAAAGCCACCTTTGACGCCGAGCGACGAAAGGACAATGCCGCAATAACAAGCAAACCAGACGCCCCGACCACATCGCACACGTGTATCCCTCCTCTCCCACACACACATATCTCCTCGAGAGCTGCAGCTCAAACGAAGCTTGCCGAGCAAAACTGCAAGCTCCGCATGCGACATCGGGCAATCCGCGAAGTTCCAGCGCGCCTGTACACACAAACAATCGTTCGGCCGAATCTGCCGCAGTATAGGGGACGAGAGAGAGAGCCAGCGCGCTCTGCTGATTTGAATAAGGGGGCCTATGCGCGCTGAATGCTAACGCGGCTGCGATATTTGTGCAGGCCGACGCGGGCCAAACTTGCCGCTTGCGAATATGATTTCCCGGCGTATAGTCGCAGATATATACGCACGCGCGAGCCTCTCTCTCTCTCTGTTTCTCTCGTTTGCGCAACGAGACAAGCCGAGGGCGCTAATTCAATTAACCCTTTTGCGCTGGGTAGGCGAGCACGTCGCTCCTAAGCAATGCGAGCCCTTGTCTTTTTTAAGGGGCGGGTGCGATGAGATTAGGGGGAATGAAAATATGGATCGTCGAGTTTAGATTAGTTTTTCGGGATCGTTATTTTTGTTAAATTCGTTTTTTACATTGTAACCATCATTTTTTTAATGAATTTTATATTAGAACAGTAGATTTTCGATCGACTTTGACAGTTAACAAACAAGTCACTTCAACAGGTAGGCCAGCGCAATTTCGAAGCTACATCATCAGTGCATCGCGCACTAAACTACTTACACTCCGCTCCCCTAACAATGCACCCAGCGAATTCAGGTCGCCCAGGCTGCACCTGAACGCCTCCACATTCACTGGCAGTCGCAACGTTTTAACAAACACTCGCGCGCACTTTTTTAATCTCTCTCGGTATACAGCCGCGCGCGTCGGTTACCGCTTTTGTGCTTGCGCGCGAGCTTTTGAACGTTAGCCGAGTTATCTCTCGCAAAGCTAGGGCAAAAGCGAGCGGCTGTTTTTGAAATTAGCGGGATTCCAGTAGGCCGTTCCTTTTACGCCGGGGATAATTGCGCGCCGCGCATTAAATTGCCCCGGCGCGTGTTTTTTTCACCCCCTTTTTCGGTCGCCCCCCGCGCGCAACAGTATACCGTATTTGTTTCGCGCTCGCGCGAGCTTTTGAAGTGGCGTTCGGCAGGTAAATTGGAATTTCTGATTTTTGCGCGTTCGGCTCGTAGTTTGCGGGCTGCGTTTCGATCTTGATAAAAACCGGGCCCTGTTTTCTCTCTTTGCGCGCGCGCGTTTTCGGCTGTACTGTAGCGTTCGGAATGGAAGCTCGCTGAAAAATGCTATACTGGTTTGATAAATTGGCCCGGCCGTATCGTAGCAATCAGTTTTCTTTGTAGCGCGAGCGCTCGGAAACTCGGAACGCTTGAAACCCGAAAAACGTCGATTTCCAAAAATCTAGATCAATTCTCGAAAACGACCAATCGTCTCACCTTCCAAACGCAAGCTCTCACCCCACTACAACAATGTGCAGCAAAGACACACGCGATATAGGAAAGTCAGCTTTCGATCGCGCTCGCGTTAATCTCTGGAGAGCGGGAGAAAGCTCGCTGCCCCCCCCCCCCCGAAAGGACGGATTTACGTTCGACTAGGAATAACTCGGTAATCCTTTCGGAGTCAGGGCGAGACGTCGGGCGACTGCCGCGTCACACAGGACTAGTACGTTTTGGCGGGAGGCCAGCTTCCCCGTCAGCGCCGATGAAATGCGACCTCGCGAATCGTGAGATATTTAATTTGATTTCACGGCTGCGCGTATGTGTGTGTGTGTGTGTGCAGCGGATGGGTTGTGTAGTAGTGTAAGAACCATCGGCAGCGCCGATGATTTACCGCGCGGGTCTCCCTGCGAACGGAGATATATATTTTACGCGCACGGGTGTGCGCACATATACAGGTTAGGAGACTCTTTTACATGTCGCTTTGTGCGTGTGGGAGCTGGGATGGCAGATCGGGACTGAGCTCGTCCATTATACACGCTGAGCTTTTATAGCGTCGCATGATTTGTTCCTGTTCTTCTTTCTCGATTTTTTGTTCGGATCGTTTCCCTTTTTGAGCGCTCGGTCGCTGCGTGGTTATTTATTTTAGAAGTTTGTTTGACGAGGCGGCAGCTCTGTGGATGTATTTCCGTCTCTCTCGAGACTGTTGCGTGTTCGATTGCAAGAGTCGAGATTTGGAGGTGTTTCAAAAGATAATATAAAAAATTACAGTGATTGAATCGCGTTATTTGAGTGCCGTAATCACTGAATCTATATTATGCTATTTTAACTGTCCGTAGGTATCTTCTTATCGAAAATCTTAGCGCTAAACATAATTTTTCAAACACCTTCATTTTTGTCAATCCATAAACAGCTCACCTAAAAATCACTCTTTCGAATTCCACAAAACCACAAATTCACCTTCACCTCATCACCCAAAAAAACACCCCCCCCCCACTCTCAATCTCCCCTCGCGGCGCGCGCAGAGAGCGAAAATTCGTCAGCACAGCAGTTCAGAGCGAGCTCGCGCGCTCTCGCTCCCTAGGCTCGTAAATCTTGCGCGGCAAATGTAGGCCTGACAACTGTGTGCGCGCGACTACGCGCGCGCCTGTGTACGCGACGCAAGTCCAAAATCATTAGTTTGATCGATGGAAATTAATTGAGAAAGAGCTCTCTCACCGGCGCCTGTGCTCGCAAGCGCCGAGGGAGCGCGAAACTTTTGTCCCCGTTCTCTCATCTCTCTCTTTCTCGTACAGTCGTATACGTATACGTATATAGGAGCCTGAGAGATATCAGGCGCGTCAACGCACTCTGGCGCGACGCTGTGTATATACGTTATAATGCGTCTTCGTCGGAGCGATAACTGCGCCGCGCGCGGCAGGGCCCCGGGGACCGGACTTTGACGTTTGCTTATTCGAGTTTTGCCGCGGGTAAGCAGACCCGCTCGTGCGTGAATAAAAATAGAGGCAGCGAGCTCGGTCTTCCGAGGGGCTGGGTT
>JAPYZA010005089.1:0-12627 GCA_030522685.1 Eupelmus azureus
GAAAAATTTTTGCTTTTGCTCGCATAATTTCGAGATTCGAGCCAATTAGAGTATTTAAAATTGCAAATTGCCGACACTTCATTAAGATATACACGCGCAAGGACTTACCTGACGCGCTAAGTCAATTTACTTATCTTCTCGCCTAAAAATGTGCGCACATGCCGTCAAGATAATACAATAACCATTGAATAATCCGTTAATTTTCCAACACCCTCCCTCTCTGGCCCCATCCGAATCGATCCAATGATTCACTCCGCCAGTGTCCAAATTTAACTCTGAAAACCAAAATATTTACCTTTGATCAAAAGCAAACAACGCTCTCAATGTTAAGCCAACACCCCATCTCCCCTCTCTCTAAACCAACTAACGAAAAAAAAACTTTGTCATTTTCCAGGTAATGGAAGCCCTGCGGCGCTTCATCGACGGCTACCCGCACGCGGTGCCCAAGTACCTGCAGCGGCTGAAGGCCATCCGCGCCACCCTCAAAGCCTCGCCGTTCTTCGCCACGCACGAGGTGGTCGGCTCGTCCCTCCTCTTCGTTCACGACGCGAAAAACGCGGGCGTCTGGATGATCGACTTCGCGAAGACGCTGCCGCTGCCCCAGCACCTGCCGCGCATCAGGCACGACGCCGAGTGGCAGGTCGGCAATCACGAGGACGGCTACCTCATCGGCGTCAACAATCTCATCGACATTTTCGAGGAGATCAAGGAGTGCGACGCCAACGCGCCGCTGACGTAGTGATCGAGCTAGCGAGTTATAGGAGAGAGAGAGACAATCGAGAGTGTGCGTCGGGTGTCCGAGAGGCTGTTTTCGACGAGGCACTTGTTGAATTCGAATGAGTTATGTTCGGGAGAGGTGTACGTACGAAACGAGGTCTGATAGCCTCGTGGATCTATAGCTGCCCATCGCGCAGTGGGTTGAAGTGTGGACTAGGTTTTTTTATTTTTAGTAAACTTTTCGGCTGGCGCGAAATATGGATACTGCGTTAGAGTGCAGAGATTTAGGAAAGGTGAAGAGATGACGGATCTTACTTTGTTAAGTGAGATTTACCGATTGACGAATAATATTTCGATATTCATTTGAATTCAATGAGAGTTCTTTTAGAGAGCTGAATTACCGTATTTGCGTTAGAAGTTGGACATGAGCATTTGTATATAAACATTCAGAGAAGTATCAGAAAACGTGCACACAAATTCGATACTGCGAAGCACGTAACTACGATGCTACGGTTTCGAATGATAAACCATAATTTATAAAAGCAAAATTCATCTGACTCAATTTTGAAGAGGAAAGTGTTTTGTTCATGATACTTTTACCATGTATATAAATATAATATCGCGTTGCGAGTGTAGCGAAGAATGATTATTTTGTCTTGTATGATCGGTTTTATTAGATCTTTCATCGTTATTAAGAGATGTGGCTGAACTTTAGACGAGCTTCAAATTGTTTCAAGAATCTCAAAAATAACTATTTTTATAAGTACAGATATTGATGGAATTTTAATGATAAAGGCATTCTTGATTTATTTTACAAAAGATTTTAATATCTTTTATAAGTCATCTCACCAAATAAATTGAAAATGAAATTATGATTCATAGAGGCTTAATTTAAATTTCATCTTTGAAATTTTGACAATCTCTGTTTTGTAACTGTAATATACTTAATAATAATTCTGTTAAATATTTTATGTAAACTGAATGCACGCTTTTAATTACGCTTTAAACATTTTTCTGTTAAGCGGTTGGAATGTGCGCATCTAATAGTTTCTGTAAGACTATTTGTAACTAAAAATTAATCTTTGCTATCGGCTGTAAATATGTTTTTTAGTATTGAATAGCTTTGTATTAGATATAATCAGATATCAGTTTCATAAGATAATTTAAAAAAACTAATTATAAAGAATGATAGATTTTGTTAAATGTTTTAATTGATTATTTTTAACCATAAAAGTAGAAAAGAAATTACAATCTTATCAATTAAAGAAAGAGTAATTTTCAAAGATGATTACTCTAATATTCATAACGAATAATTTTACAAAAAAAAAAAACAATTTTTTTGCTACTTTTATTATTTAATTTATTCGCAGTGCTGTTACAAAAGTATTTTTTGATGCTCATGTCCGGCTCAATAGCGTGAAATGCATAGCGCTTATTAAAATCTTCGATACATTTTTCTTCACAGAAAATATCCTAATTGTGAACTACGAAGAATAGCGCGCGTTTATTCTTTTTTAACTATACAAAACATACCAAAGACACGGCAGCGATTTTTTTTTGTCGCCGTCTAGAGAATGAAAGTGTAGCTAGATGTTTTTTATTAGCTTAGCAAAGGAAATTTTTGTAGGATTAAGTTTTAAATTAATTTAAAATATTCAATTGTCCGAAAGTAACTTTTTATTTATATATTTGAATTAGAAATATTGCAGGAACCCCTCAATATGCGAGTGCCTTTGTATTTAAACCATATTTCCTCACAATTTTTTTGTGTATTCAAGTGCATCTGTAAATAGTTCGCATACTTTCAGATTAGCATTTTCTTCATCATTCACACTCGATAAAATTATATTATTTAAATCGCTATAATTTCAATATATTTATTGAAATTACAAGAATTTTACAAGAAATTTGAATAATAAATAATAAATGTAAACGAAAAATGTATTTCAACTCTGAAATGTAACGTTAAATTTTTTATATAATTATCGAATAAATTAATGCGTTCTTAAATTTTTTATGAATATCTGTTGTTTGATAGGCTAAAAATAATTTATACGAAATTTATTTACACACTTTTTTGTCAAATAAAAATCACTGATATTTAATGCAATAAAAATATCAAAAGTTAATTTACAGACAATAATTTTAAGTTTTTTTCTACATTTTCCTATTCTAATATGAATCCTTATATACCGCAAAATTTTATTCTTGTTTCCTTTGCCTTTTATCATTTATTACAACTTTCCACATGCTAAAGTGGCCAAGGAATACAAAAAACCTTATGTATATATAATATATATAAAAAATTTTTTTGATTTTTTCTAAATAATTTACAAGAACGAGGTTTTTGAAATCATCGGCACAAATATGTATATATATATATTTTTTTTTTAAATTGAAACTATCCATCATAACTTTTTATTCATACAATTAATTATTAACACAGTTTAGGATCTCGACACCATCGAGATTTGTCCATATATCCTAAAGTGTATCGAAATGTTGCACGCATTTTTACGTGCGCATTCCGTTCACTTTCACAAAGTTTTCGTCATAAGTCACACACCGACACTGCACATGTACTTCAGGAAATTAATACTGGTGTCAGTTCGTCAGCAAGTACTAAGCACACAAACTCTATATACATTGAAGCAATAGTTATCAACGTTGTCGAAAAGTTTAGTCGTGGATCAAAGATAAGATTCATTTGATTTCTTTAAAAATTCTTGATAAATGGAGATAATTTTATATTTTACTTGTATGATTTAAAAAGTCTAAATTATTGCTATGCAACAATGTTTTTTTTAAATATATGTCAGTACTTAAAAGTATATTTTACTTATCTCTTATAAAACTTTAAGATTCTTTAGAATATTGAATGCCACTGGAGTCTTTTATTATTTGTTATCAAAATTAAATTTTACGTTCATCTTATCAAATTTATCATTTCTTTAATCCAACGAAATAAACTATGTATGTCAACATCCAATTAATTAATCGTAACACTTCTAAAAAATTCTTTTCATGATCACTGCGTTCCTCCAAACGGACTATTCTTGGCATTTTGCATTTGCTGTTGCTGTCCAGTCTGCTGACTTCCTTGCGGCTGTTGCTGTTGCTGCTGAATAACAACGTTCGACTGACTGGTCTGTGTTATCGTTGTGGGTGCTATCACCCTAGCGTATACCGCCGGACCCGTCGTTTTTAAACCTGCAGCAGTTGGAATCACCTTCAGACCATGCAGCGTCTTGATGTTGAGTAACTGACTGGGTAGTATTATAGGCTGCTGCTGGCCTGATTGATTAGTCGCAGTTGTTTGTTTACCAAGAACGACGTTGCCCCCCGCACCTACATTTACACCAACGCTCTTGCCACCACCGCTACTGGCGAGTACGATGGGCTTACCCGCTAACTGGGCTGTTACCATACGAACCGTCTGCTGAGCGCCAGTCTGCTGGGACTGTGACGATTGTTGGCTTTGAGGAGATTGAGAGACGATTATTTTGGATTGACCTGCGGATGTTTGAGTTTGTGTCACCACCTGGAAAATATATATTATTAATTCATAGATCTATCGAAACTAATATTCTCTAATTTTCTGTGGTCATTAATATACACTATTTTATTTATCGAATAATGTTTTTTAATATATGAACTAATTGTTTTAATATATTTAATTGATTTTAATATTTTAGTAGAATAAAAAAAATTACCTGATATTGCGTCTGAATAACCTTGTTGCCCTGCCTCGCCAGTTGATTAGCATGCGCCGCGGTAGTTGCCAACTTAAGTCCTTTTTGTGCTAGCAAACTTTCCACGGATATCAACTGACCAGTACCAGTACTCGTCAATACCTTTGCCAAGACCTTCTGTTGCTGTTGTTGTTGCTGCTGTTGCTGCTGCTGAGGCGACTGTTGGATCTGCACAGCAATGGGCTTGCCACCGATCTGGGCGATTATTCTCTGCATCCCAGAGCTTTGCAGTGCCTGCTGTTGTTGCTGTGTAGCTGTGACGACACGTTGCTGGACCTGGGACTGAGTCTGCTGAGTTTGTTGGGCCGTAGCCTGCGAGGTCGATGCCGAAGGCGTCTGTTTGATAAAAATAGTTTGACCTTGCAGTCCGTGACCCGTAAGCAAAGACTTTATCTGTCCAGGACTCACTGTTTTAAAAAAAACATATAGTTTTTAAATGTTTTTTCGAAATTTGTTCGAGTTTTAAAAGTACTTTCATTATATTAAGCTTACCTAATTTGATTTGCGAGGCGAGCAACGTCTTTCCGGGTAGGACGTGTTGCTGCTGTTGCTGCTTCAGATTTGATGTCTGTAATATACTTTTTCCAGCTTGCGTGCTTAACAACGTCTGTTGAGCTTGTTGCGCCTGGCTCTGCAACACCTTCGTACCTGTAGGAAATATCGTTGCAACGCTCGTTGTCGATGCCGACGAGACTGGTTGCGCCGACTGCAGTACAGAGTGGCCCGACAGTCGTATTGTTTGCAGGCCCGCAGACGTGGATACTTGGATTTGGTGATGAGGAAAATGTTGCTGGTTGGATTGCAGTAAGCTCTGAGCGCCGGTGGATTTCACTACAGCGACTGGTTTAACATTCATGTTGGTACCTACTTTTTTGACGGTTGGAAGGGCCGATGCTATACTCGTCATGGCGTTTACTTCTACAACAATGAAATAGAAGAAGTTAGAAGTTCGAAATGAACTCTTACTATTTTTATTAATAAAATATATTTTTTACCTCTAGTCGTAGTCATCGTCAACACTGGCTTGGGATCGACGATCGTCGATATCACCGTGACCGGACACTCTTTTTCGACTGGAGGTATCGAGGTGGCGGTGTGCGTCAAGCTAGTGACGATTGAGGGCAGTGTCGTCGACGTCGTTGAGCTTGCGTTGCTGCTTAGCAATGTTTGTCCGCCAATGCTACTTGTCGATACCATAACTGGTGTCGACGTTGTCGCTGCAACATTCGTGATCGTTGTGGCAGGATGACTAGCCGCCGGGACGGTTATGGTTATCGGGGTAGTTGTCGTTGTAGGTGCTACAAGCGAAATCTGAGACAGTTGTTGCGATTGCTGTTGCTGTTGTTGTTGCTGCTGCTGAACAATAGACGAGATAGATGACAGTTGATCGACAGTGGAGGCAGGTTGATCTATTACGTTTATGACCTTCTCTTCCAGTTTTTTCGCTTGCTCTTTCCTACAAAATTAAGATAGATATTTTCAATGTTAAATACAAAATTAATTGTACATGTTTTCCATTAGTTGCAATTTATTTAATCAAATGACTTGTAATAATTTTTTCATGTATGTTTTTATGTAAATTACGCTAAATTTTAAGTTTTAATACCTAGCAGAAGCAGGAGTACTTTGACCAGCAGTTTTCTTCTCCTTTTTCGGAGTTGCTTCTTTTGCAGCTGCAGACGCTTGTTCCTTTGCATTCGCTGCTTTTTGGTTTTGCTGTGCCTTACTCCTCGACGATCCACTTGAACTCTTTTTATTTTTAGGTACACCTTGAAGTTGTTGATGAAACAATTCTAAAAGAATAAAAAATTATTTTATTAACTTTAAAAATAATATTGAGAAATAGTACAGTCAAATAGTCATTTTATAAAATTAAATTAAATTAGGTAATATAATTTTACAAATTTAAAATCTAAAAGTTGCTAACCAAATTCTGACTCGGATCTCGCGCGATGCAAATAAAGCCACTCTTTCCTCTTTGGATAGTATCTCACGCAAGGATCATTCTCGTAATGCAGCCGGTCCAACGCTCCCGAAACGACTGAATTAAGATTGCCTTCCTTGTCATTGTTGAAGATGTCCTCCTGAATGTATTGCGAGTCCTTAAGCAACTGGCAAATGTCGGCACGCGTGCCTTCGCCATTAGGTAAACGGGCTGTTGCATCGCGCACCAGAGCTAGGATCGTTACGAAGTTAGGACGATCAGGAACAAGAAGCGAATGACCCCGAGCCTTCGTCAAACCTGAACCTAATTGATTGACAAATGTTAATTAATGACGTTTTAGTTATGATCTAATATTTTTTCCTAAACATTACATTTATAATTAGATTTACTATATTATTTATTCGTTAGACTGATGAGATTTCAAGTGCTTTATATCTCTTAGAAAGTCTCAAAATGTTGTGTCTATATTTTATATACGAGATGTATAAAGTTCCAATCACAGATAGAGACTATAGGTAAAAATTATAAAATTATACACAAAAACAGAATGAAGTAATACTTAAGTTGTAAACATTTCTTAAATTATTTATTTAACTTTTTTTTTGCAAATTCTCACCTGCATTATGCTGATAGATGCCCTTGACAGGACCTACGACCGACGAGTATCCGTGCATTCTATACGTAAAAGCTTTGTGAGGTGCAGCATAACGCATACGTTCCTGTCTACGGAACTCCTCGCGCTCTTCGGCAGTCGAAGGCCTCACCTTCCAATCGGTTGGACAAAGCGCTTTGGGTGGTTCCCATTCGGGTGAGCTCGGCGTCATTCCGTCTATTACCAAAGTGTCTGTCACTGCTGCAGGGTCCGTAGCAGCACCAAGAATATCCAGGTTATTGGAGGTAAGTAAGCTAACTTGATGTTGCTGGGTCTGCTGTAATTGTTTGGAGAAGGATGGCAACGGAGTCATAAGTTTCGGCGCTACGAGCGAATCTCTGTAGAAATAATTGGAAAGCTTATAATTTTGTAATTTTAAAGAGTTATAGAAATATTAATAGTAATAAAATTTCAAAACCTTACTTGTAAAGTAAAAATTTGGTACAAAGCATAGATAAACGAACGTCAGAATCCCTCCCAGCACCAATCCAAGCGTAAACTCCTCGACCTTTATTTTCGAGATAAGGTACAAGTTCTTGATCACCATCTAACATCTGATCCTGTGGATAAACTAATTCTCCAGCTAGAAAACCTAACGCTAGAGGTACCAAAGCCGGCCACGAAGGAACCATGGAGTACCTGCAAAGTATATCATATAAAAATTTAGTAAAAATAATTTTGAAGAGTAATAAATTATCATCAATGCTCGACCCAAGTAAACTTAATAAATCATAAATAGAAACAATACCAGTCGTTTAAAGGAGATATTGGATTATCCTGCCATAACATTACAGCATCTTTCATTTCACTTCGATTCATTCGATATTCTCCTTTAGATAGAAAAGCATCTCTTAACAACGAGAAAAAACAAGCGTGCGTTTCTTGCATCAATTCGTCACCGTTCATCACAATGTCTTCTACAATTGATTCAGTCATATCTTTTTCTGGTATGGTAATAACATTCCCGTCTTCGCATCTAAAATTTGTAGGAAATTATAATATAATTTATACAGATTTATTAACAATAGATCAAAATATTTAAGAATAATTACTTTACAATTAGATTTAAACTGTATATTGTAATAATTATCTCAAACACTACTTACTTAACGTCTGCGAGAATGTCTATACCATCGTCCAATTGAATTGGCAACTGCATCATATCAATACTATCTAAATCTAATTCTTTCTTATCAATTTCTTCTTCGATCTCCACAGGAATGGACACTGAGATCGGAATCTCTTCATCTACAATTATACTGTTTTCTACCTTGATTTCTGATTCATATTCCATGTCTTCAATCTTTTCCTTAATGTCTGCAGCAGAAATAGGAGAGGACATCTCATTATGAGATTCTGGACCTCTGCAAGGAATTAAAAAAATTTGTTAATTATTTTAAGCTTTATGTTTTATTAAAAATTTATTTTTCTCCAACATTCAATAGTTTTAGCCTAAAAACTTTACTACAAAAAAAAAGGAAAAAAAAGAGAAAATAATACATACTCTTCCATAATCGTAGGCGGCGGTTGAGCAGCGGGTGGCTCGATTTCATACTTTTGCTCAATGGTTTCAATCGGCTCGTGTTTAATGAGGCTTGGTTCGAGTTTAATGACAATGTTTGGCTCTGGTTCTGGCTCCGGCTCTGGTTCCTCTTCATCGTCAGCTGCTAACAAGCACTCAGGAGGCTTATGATCGGGTTGCTCTATCACGCTGTGTTTCAGATCATCCGTGCTGTGAAGCGAGTAGTCGCCGCTCGTGTGGCTGTTGGTGTCGCTCTCGAGTTTGACCGTTGTTGTACTCATCCTGTGTGACGTCGGTAGTGGCTGAAGTTGCTGCTGCACTTGCTGTGGTTGTGGTTGCGGCTGTGGTTGTGATTGCAGTTGTTGTTGCAGTTGAGATTGTAGTTGCGATTGCAGTTGCGATTGCAGTTGGGATTGCAGTTGCGATTGCAGATGTGATTGCAGTTGTGATTGCAGTTGTGATTGCAGTTGTGATTGGAGTTGCGGTTGCGATTGCGGTTGTTGTTGTGGTTGTGGCTGAGGTTGTGATTGTGATTGTGTTTGTGTTTGTGGTTGTGGTTGTGGTTGTAACTGTGATTGTAACTGTGATTGTAACTGTGGCTGTGGTTGTGGCTGCTGTTGTGTTTGTTGCTGCTGCTGCTGTTGTTCCATTTTCAGGCGTTTTTTGGAAGTAGGAACGCGAGGAGATAACGTGAGTTTGTGCTTCTGACCGAGCTGCGCTCGCTGCATTAGATCTGACAAAGCTATGCCTTGTGTGTTCAGTTCTGGATGAGTCTAAAAGAAAATAAATACACAAATTTATATTAAAGTTTTATATTTTTAAAAAAAGGATTCTATACTATAGGTTCAAATAAAAGATAAAATAATTGTTAATTCTAACTAGTAGTAAGTATGAATTATTACTGTAAACTACTATACAAATTATTCAAAAAATAATAAACATGTACTTATGTACTGCAAAGACATTTCAAATTTCTTTTTAAATTTTCAAGATTTAATTGTAGCATTTACTAGTCTTATCAATTAGTCAATAAATAATGAATACTAGATAATAATGATTAAAACTAAAAATGGATTATACAAAATTGAAAATATATATAGTTACATCTTTTCGCGCTCTTCGTTTCTTGTGCTCCATTAACATCACCTTGTACGACTCTTCATTAAGTTCCGGCCTTATAGTAACTGTCGACAAGCTCGTACCTACACCACCACATTCTGGTCCAACTCTTAACAACGTTGAGTATACGGGCCTTATCGCATCGTCCTCGGGACTGTTAAAGAAGGTAACATCATTGATTAAAGCATTTTTAAAGTGTAAAAAATATAATATTTTTCAAAATCTTTAAAAATTAATTTTCATTAATAACCGTAAAAATTATCATTTTCAATTTAGTAAATCTATAAAGATGTACCTTAAATGCATGGCTCTCGTAGGTACGATGTGTGGTTGCTGGTGCGCTACTAACGTAGCTCGCTTCTTTTTTCTTTGCTGCTGTTGCTGCAGCAATTGCAGTTGCTGTTGTAATTTTCCACCAGTACTGGCCTGTGCTGGAGTCAGTAAGCAGCTACTGCTTCCATCCTCGTCATCAGATTGAGAATCCGAATGAACAAGACGCGAAGTACCTACCTCTGCATTTATTGCAGCTAATTCTTCAGCATAACGCAGCTGAGTTCGCTCCTCAACTGTAAAATGAAAAATAAAAAAAAAAATTATTTTATTGAAAAAAAGATTGTCAAATTAATTGCAGGCATGATTTACTTAAGGCAGGTTTAGGTTTCCTCCACTTTAATTTCGTTGACGTGCGGTGAGGTTGACTAAAACCTTGCTTATAAGCATTTGTTAGCAAGCTTTCTCTTGACTTAAGAAGTTGATCTGCAAGTTCATAAGCACGCTTGCGTTCTTCAAATAAGTATTTCCTCTTTTGAGCTTTCTTAACCAAGGTTCGCATCCGTTTAATGTCTGGTCTAAAGTGTCCAGAAGAAAGGTGTTTATGAAAATCATCTAATGGATTAACTCCAAATCTAAAAAAAACAAACAATTTTAGAACTTGTAACAATTTCATTTACATTCAAACATTGTTTAGTACAAAATTTGTGATAAAGAAAAGGTAGATGAAAATGTTTCTTCTCTAAATTTAATTACCTATGAGTTTCTCTTGAAAAAAGCATATCTAAAGATTTATCCAGCTCAGCTTCAATATTGCAGTCTTTTGGAAATGTTGGCAAGAAACTATACAATGATTCCTTTTGACTTTCGCTTAAACACTCCTCCCAAAATCTTGGATAATCAAGCATTTCTTTAAAAATAGACGCATGCTCACACAAATCCTGAGGCAATTTAACTTTTGTTCCACCAGCAACACATGTTTCCCACCTCTGAACAAATAAAAATTCAGTGAATAAACAACGCATAACACTTTTCCAAGTACTTTTCATAAATATAAAAATGTTCCTTACAATTACCTCCTCTGGATGCTCGCTTGGTTCGTTTTCCTCCTCCTCTTCTTCCACTGAACTGTGAGTCTCTGAGGTAGTGGTACCTTGTTCATCGGCATCAGCACTTTCTTCACCACTATCCGTTGTAGTGCTACTGGCACTACTATTATTACTGCTACTTTCTGTACCAGAACCTTGAGAAATTTCTTCATCTTCATCTTCTTCAGCACCAGAATCACCATTAACAGAACACTCATCGATCTGAAATAGAATTTAAGATTAAATTAATCATTCCGTAAACATGCACGAATAATGTTTTAATTATTAATTTTGAATACATGAAAAATATTGGATTAATTACACAATGATAATAATTATAATGTATAACTTAAATTTTAATAATTATAAGTATATGTATGTAATTAAAAAACTTTATTATAAATTTTTATTCAATTTATGGAATTTAAGGTTACATAAGATCTATAATGATACTCATTAAAATATTCATATTTTATTTATGAAAATCCTATAAAACATGATAAAATCTTGTTTAGATTTCTAACAAAGATTTTAAAAAACATTTTCTATAAACAAATCTGAATCAAAGATTTTTAATGACAGCAGAGAAAAAAAATCTGTATGTCGTCTTAATGTAAAATAAAAAAATATCAATTTGTAAACATAAAAACAAAAATATTGAAAGAAATTTAAGTTATTAATATTAAAAACAGCAAAAACACACAAATATTACAGAAATTATGACTACGCAAGTCAATGTTTTGGTACATCGACCAAGTACGTAAACACTTTATGCTAGCTACATTATGTTGTCAAACCACTCCAAAATACAACTACTAACACCAGCACCTCTCCAACCTAAAAACCACCAGTCCACTCCATCAACCAAACCAGCCTTGCACCCAAAAAACTACTCGACACCAAGCCAAACATCCACCCCCGACCAAGCTCTCCGCACACCACCCCCCATCGAAGCACTCACCCAACCCACCCATCACCACACTCCCTCACCAAAAACACAAAACAACCACTCCACCAACCCTCCCCCAGCCCCGCGACCCCATCAACAATAAAAAAAAACGAAGCGTGCCATCCTAACCTCCATCTTTCCGCAATCAGCAGCAGAAGCCTGCAGCACTCCCAGCAGCACTCCGACCTCCTGGTGCTCTAACCTCTCCTCTCAATCTTCCCTCTCCCTCGCAAAGCCAACCCCGCCAAGGGCCTCGCTTTATCACTGGCAACACAGACTAATGTATATCGATCGATTGTTGTTATATTAGGTAATCCTCGGCGAGTAGCGGCGGGCCGCTGCTGTCACGCCGACGACGCTGCTGCAGACGATCGCGGCTCCGTATCGCCGACGGCCGCCGCCGCTCCATGACTCTGCGCGCCTCGCTTTCCGCCTTGTTAGCCCGGTTAATCGGCTAATTGATCGCGCTACCTCCTCGGGAAAGGTAGTGAGTGGGTTGAGTTCAGGCGGGCGCGCATATGTGGGTTATATATAGGCGCGCACTTGGATCCCGTCGCGACGCGATTATTTATACGCCTGGTATGCGTCCTGTAGGAAGGCTGTGTGTGTGTGT
>JAPYZA010005091.1:0-13852 GCA_030522685.1 Eupelmus azureus
CGAGAATTTTGAGCTGAGAGGGGTGGTTTGTAGGTTGATAGAGCTAGATGTTGCGATGGTTCTTTCAGTTAAGGAAATGTGACGTTGGAGAAAATGTGAACGTTGCACTAAGCGCGAACAGATTTATGTAGAACCATTAATCTCCAACAGTTCCTTTGAACATCTTTGGTTTATCTTAATAATAATCGCACCTTCGATAATAATTGCTATCTGTTTATCTTTGGATAATAAAATTAATAATATTAGCTAATATTTTGGCGGAAAAACACGGTTAGAGTATTGTGGCCGTAAAAATCACATCTTAATAAGTAAGAGAATTTAATCACTCATCAAAATTGTATTTTACAAAATTCAGATTTTATGAGCGAAAACAATAACCGTAATTTTTGACAATTAATAAACTATCCGTATAAAAATCGAAATTATAAGCAATGAATGTTTCTAAAAACTTTCATTTTAAATTTCATTACAAACCACCATCAAATTCGATAGAAAAACCACTTGTTCAAGCCTGGCTTAGCTTTAACAAATCGAATACTCGAATTCGATTTAAAATACAAAGCCTTCTGTTTGAGAAAGCAAAATAGAAATTTTTCTGTTGTTTAATTTTTTATAAATTTTTTCAAATATAATTTTAGTAAAGTTCATAAAGGTTTTATTCAAATAGTATACAGTAATTCTTTAATAAAAAATGTATACTTTCTATATGTATACATCAGAGATTGCAAATGACTTATGTGAAAACTATTGCATGAAACTTTATCACCTACGATAAGAAACGCAGCGTGATTGTAGAATTGATAGAAAATTTTAAAACAAATAACGCAATCAGCCCAGTGAACTAATGAAATCCACAAACCCTCGAGAAAGCCGGAAGTATCAACCCACCCCAAAGCAAGGAAAAAAAAATCCGCCCGATCTTGATTTTCCCCGAGCGGCCGCACCTATGTACGCACATCTCTCTTTTCCATGGAGCGAGCGAGCGAGCGAGCCTGGGCAATTCTACTCTCCTGGCTCGTCTCGAGTGTCGCTGGCGGCTTCTAGTTTTACCTTGAAAAATCACGGTAAGGGCGTAGCCAGGCGAAAAGAAGAAGCTGCGCGCCCGCCGGGAAAAGAAGGAACAACAATGTCAGGCATTTGAGGAAGATGTAACGCGAGACGCCGCCGCCACTCGGCTACGGCTCATAAAACCGGGCGTTTTATGCTGATGGCTCGAGCAGAGAGACAACGTCGCAGGAAAAAAAAACGGAAGGGGCAACGAAAAAAAATCGGCAGACATCGCCAAAGAGAAAGAGAGTTGGAGAGAGCGAGAGGGAGATAGAGAAAAGCGATAGCCAGCTGCTTTCCTTTTAAGAAAATTTTGGCCGAGAGCAAGGGCCAGGTGTTGTTGCCGCTACTGGCGCTGCTTCGCTTTCGCGCGGATGAAATTTCACTCGCTCGCCTTCCTTTTTTCGCCCAAGATGCGTGGTGCTCTCTCCCCGGGCTAACCCCATTTTCACCCTACTTTGCGCCAGCCGTCCGCGTCTTTTTCCCTCTCACGAGCGAGCGAGATGTTTTTCATTTCGTTGTGTTATTCGTTGTAATTCGCGCGGGCGCTAACGTCGTTATGGAGATTTATACCTAGGTAGTCTTGCGAGAAAGTACTAATTTTAAAGCTTTTCCAGCTTGCCAGGCCGATGTTGAGCAGATGACCTTCTGGTCATCAGGGGAGTAGGTGAAGGTTGCCGTTAAGTATCTTTCAACGAATTGTTTCAATTTTGGTAAAAAAGTTGCTGTTTACGTGCCAGTTTATCTTTTTCTTTTTTATGAAACGGTCGTTCGGTAAGATTTGAGACGTCTTGAAAGTTCCATTCAAACTCTGCCAAAAAACTTTTCATATGCCAAGCTTTGCTTAACACGATTTTTATGCAACTTTTAAACCTTGTGTCCTTGAAAATTAGCACAATTATACTCTGAACTTATACTTTCACATTTATTCAATGTAAAAATCTTTACAGAATCCATAATCCTCGTTGTACCTCAGCCTCATGCAAACCTTTAAATATCCCAGTTCATCAGAATAGCATTCAGACTCTGCGAGCTCCAGGCCGCTTCAGAAGCTCTCCACCGGCAATTTTCGAATGCAATTCGTGAAAGTGGAGAAGATCCGGTGCGGCGAGTTTCCTCTCTTCTCTTCTCTCTCCCCCCGAGCTTTTATTCGGCGAACGAGCAGCTCGCGGTAAATACGGTGAAAAACGAGTCCTGCTAACCGGACCAAAAATTAATTCCTTACGATCACTAAAGATGTCAGTCGTAAACTTGCGAAAATCTCACTCTTTCTCTCTTTCTCTCTTCTCCAGGCTTCCGCTGGCGCTGCAGCTACCGCTGCCTCTTGCTCTTCTGTGCTCGTAAATATTGATTCGTTTCGGAGTAAATGGAAACTTATTGTCTTTAATTACATGCCGCGCGGAATTTCGCCCTCGAAAAAGGAACGGGAGCAGGAGGACAGAGAGCGCCGAGTGCCTGTATAGGAAGTGGAGCCGGGAATTGTCGGTAACGAGTGACGGGCACGGAAGCACCGAGCTTTCCTGCTAATAATAGCCAATCCGATTTTACCGCTGTCTCTTGCTTTAAGCTCGAGAGATCAATTATTGCGTTGGTTTTTTATTTTGTTGAAATGATATTTTTAGATATTGTAGCCCTGTAAAAATCGTTATTTTCAGCTTGTTTTATGTTTTCGGAAACTAGGTGCGTTCATTAGAACACAAAAATTCTATTCAGAGCTAAGCAGTTGAAGATTTTGTGTAATTTGGTTCTCATTTAACGAAATTCTTATTAACTTCTTCCCATATTTAATATAAAAAGTAGCTCGTAAAACATTGAACGCGAATTTAACATGATTCTCTATTTCTGTTTGTTATAAAGTTTACTTGACCCAAAAGCTCTGCTGTTTAAATTAAAAAGTTAATTTTCATACGGACAACTTTTTCGTTTATCTTCAACTACATAAATTTAATACAAAAAATCCAGTTTTTACATTATATATTTTACATAAAATTTCCCTTCATTTTAAAAACGACAAATTTTTAACCGCGTATAAATAATGTAAACCTGAGCTAGCTCATAAAAAATATTAATACTATAGAAACATAGTTACTGAGTAATAACAATTTATTATGAACCACATATAACTACACATCAATTAGAAACACGAACTAAATGCAAAGTTGCGTATAAAAAAGTTTTATACTTAATTCTCGACTATAATTCATGCACAATGAAGTTAACGATGCCCTTAGAAAACTCTTTCAAGTAGATTTTATGTCTTTGCGTTGAAGCCATCTTAATTAGTGTAAAAAAGGATTTCCACTCAAGGAACTTACTAAATATTATTTTAAAATATTTGTATTTATATAATATTTAAGTAATGTTACTTTATGAATAATCTATTAAAATCTATTTTTCTTTATCATGCACACTAATCCAAAATTCGAACAAATATACAAAAGTACCATTTATTAAAATATCTTCACAACTTCATAGTATCAAATTGCCAAAAAGCCATTTAGCAAAGTAAAACAATCGCTTCGCATACTTCACGATACGTATTTTGGCTCAGACTGGCCACGGCTAAGCACTTGTTGGTATCATGGGCATAGTTACAGGTAATCTATGCAAGCTCGATTATCGATAGCTGCTTCACTTTGGCTCTGCGCGAACTTCATTATAACGTACTGCTGGCGAAAATTGGATATACTCTGCGCTTTTATAACTCAAAAAAATGCGAGATACCTTTGCATTTATTTATACGTGAGCAGCGTAATGTTTTATAGCACGGCGGACGACGACACGACAGTTTAAGGATTTTTATATCTTTTTATTGAACGGGAAGTAAAGGGCTTTACGGCCGTCGTAAAAGACATTTATGGTGGCGTAGGCGACCGTCGAACCTCTCGCTATTTACTAATCACGCAGTTCGAGCGCGCCGAAGATTTTTGATGTTTTATGTATTTACATGAAGCGGCTATTGTCAGCTGCTCGTAGATATTTATATCATCGGCTGTATAAAAGAACAATGATTTTATTCGTTATTTAAAATATTTATATTAATAACTGATAATTTGTAAAAAAGATTGGCGTAAACATTGTCGATTTTTCACTAACATACCGTCATTCAAAAAATTACAAAAATATCTAAACCTTTAACATCTTTAAACCTAATAAGTTTCACAAGCGAGTAAAATACTAAACCAAAATACACTAAAAATTTACCTATTCCTAAAATTTCAAAAAAATTGAAGCTATTTTACTTCCGCAATCTTGAAACTTAAAAATAGTAAATGTATTACGGTATAGATGAGAAGTGTGAATATTTACCTTCTGAGACGTTTTATGGCCGAGCGAAGAGAGATATATTTAATATATTCGACATTGTATACATTTTAGTCTAATATCAATAACAAGTTATATGAGTGGAATATACAATTGTATTTTCCCTATTAAACGGTTCAGCATCTTCGCACAAGTATGTAAGGCATATTTCACCGTTCTTTTGATAAATACGAGGATGTGGGTACAAGGATATGATTTTGCAAATTTTAATATCAATTCTTTCCTGAATTTGACCGTCAACGCCCACTTTAATCAAACTGCTGACTTCTGTGCTGAATTTTTCACGAAATCGAACATTAGGAATATCCGGCGCCACCCAAATCCAAAATTCTCCATTCGGCAAAATATGAATAGTCCCAAATGTGTGGGGCATTCCGAAGGCTATCTCTGCTATGATCTCACTCTCCAATGACGTCACATTATAACGTGTACACTTGGCTGTACTCTCTCTCATGTCGCATATTACAAATTTACCGTGATCTATTTCTGACAGCAATGCCATATAGTTGAAAATCACGAAGTTTAATTTACGATTTATTTTTAGTACTAGCTTATGTTTCAGTATATCAAACTTCGAATCTACCAAGGTTGCGCTGACGTTTGCCTCCAATGATTTGGCATCTTCAAATTTGTAATGTAAAAGGTAACCTCTTGAATCTGAATATTTAGAGATGGTGTTGACGCTTGAAATGAAAATTTTTAATTAGATTATGGTAGCTAATCCAATCTGATGCATCGTTTTTAAATTATAAGATACTAAATGTTCGTACACCAAAAAAATTATAAATTAATTTAACGCAATATATATTCTTTTTCAATGTACAATTTAATGTCTATTTTTTTTTCTAATGTAAAATCGGTGTACTATTCTATATCAAGAATATTCTAATGAAAGTTACGCTTATCACTAATAGTAATAATAGATATATTTACCCCACTACGTTATTTTTGCCGTCCTTGGTCAATTCGACCGGATTCTCGACGATCATCCCATCAGCTCCGAATCTTGCTCTCATAACTTTTTTCTCTGCATTCATAAAAACGACATCGTAGCTATCCACGTAAGGCACGATAAAGACACCACCATGCTCAAACGGAAAATGTTCTTCAGTAAAGGCACAACTACGAATATTGATAGTATTGAGATAAATGTAAGTTGCATCATCTTTCATCTTTGTAGGAGACACTAGGACACGTGTAAGCACAAGAGTTTCATTATTGCCGAGCGAGTTGAAGCTTTGTATATTCTCGTTAACTTTCGACGAGGTTATGGGAGCTGAGCAGCTGGTCAATAATCGACCGTCCAGCGAATATATCCTCACAGTGAGCAAAACCTCATTTTCGCGCAAAGATCTTGATTGTACATAGCCTACCGTTGCTATTCGGTGCTCGGTCACATCAATGCCTGTAGAACGATAAGACATGAATCGTCCTAGGCTCAGATTCGACTTGGGCTCATGTATCAAGCTAGCAGTATATGCCAAGTATGTCGAGAAAATCAGAACTGTCAGTTTCGATGACACTTTCGTCACTTAGTTTTCAAACTGCGGTAAACTATTCGTAAAGTTACAAATGCCTTCTCGATAATACAAATCCAACTGAAGCTGAAGTATGAAACGAGCTTTACTTATTCGACAGAAATACAGAACACTTATCTATCAATTTTATGTAATATGCATGAAAAAAACTTAATATAGCACAAGCTATATATTGTAAATTGATTTCAAATACTTCTCGAATTCAGATAAAAAAGCAAAAACGATGATTTTATCAAAAATTAAAATTATAAACTTTAGCAAACTAGTACGTCGTTCTAATCGATTTAATGATATAAAGTTAGAAATTACTATCTCATTTTTTTTAAATATGGAATGTCCTTCGATGACAAACAACATCACTAATAACAAAATGTTTTCAGCAACTAAAATATTCCCAATTGCTCATACATACGATTCACAAAAATAGAAACCTTGAAAACCTAAATAAAGAAACAAGCACAGTTATCCCCTTTTAAGTAACGATAGGAGAGAATTCTTCTCGGCGAATTAGCGCCATTAGACTCGGCGACAGTGCGCAACAAGCCGCGATATGCCCACTTTCCCAAAGTGATTTTTGAATGTAACCTCGGCGGGTCATCTTTGCTCGCTCTTGGAAAACCCGAAGAAAACGAGACGAAGAGAAAGACAGAGCACGGCAGGGAAGATATAGAAAGAGAGAAAGAGAGGACAAGCGGAGAAGAAAACTGCTAACTGCAGAGCGAGCGAGCGATTGTCGTTAAAAGTTGAAGACGCGTTAGCGCAAAACAGTTTCGGCTTAATAGGCAAAGTTGCTCTCTCTCTCTGTCTCTCCCCGCAGCCGCGGAGACACAGCGGGCCTTTATTATTTTATATTTCGTGTCCTGGTCGCAGGGATAGAGATAACAGAAATTATACTCGCCGCCGTCGCCTTCGAAGTGAAACAACCGTTACACACGCCGCTGAGGGCGAAACTTTAATTCGGCCGGCCCGAGAAAGCCCGTAGCGATTTCATCTCTCGAGAGGGTGGAAAAAGAGAGAGAGAGAGAGAGGGGGGAGAGCGAGAGAGAACAGCTGTCTCTTTTTCCGCGGCTGCGGTATACGTTCTAATCGTGTTTCCTTTAGCACTTACTTATGTAATTGGAAAAAGATCGGAGCGGGAAGGAGGCGGCGTTCTGAATCGATAGAATATTCAGCGCTTTTTTCTGCCTTTTATTAATAAAAATCTAATATTATAGGTTCAAGTCGTAACATTTTTGTCCTGTAGAATCTGAGTAGTGTAATGGAAGTCTGAAATTGTCTTTTTATATTGTCAAGCAAATTCAACTATTAATCATGGCAAATATAGTATAGAAATAATCATTATACCTCTTTTAAGTAAGTAATTAGGAATTATTAAATAAAAAATTATGTGCAGTATAACTTTATCTTAATTCCAGTAAAAAATTGTCATAAAAGAACTAGCTTAGTACTATTACAATTAATCATACTATCATATTACAATTATAGCGTCACAACAACTAACCAGTTTAATATCTCAAAATACTTTTTGCAATTTCTCTGATTAACGTTGAAAATCCAAGACACCTCACCAACGTCCAGTTCCAACCCGAACGTCATCTTCGCAAAAAGCTCCGGAATTCCACGACTCTAGCACAAAAAGCAACTGACCCCCCAGCGACACGAAGCCATCAATGTCCCAACCGACGCTAGGTAGCACGCGAGAGCCCAGCAACAATAAATAACCGCTACACCTCCACCCGGCAAAAAAGAAAGAAGTCAGCCCCCGCGGCTCTTACTCCAGCTGGCGCGCATCCGCCTAAACAAGAAGAAAAGCGCCGCAAAAAGCTCGACCAATTGCTAATGGCCCTCTCGCAACACCTCCGCCCTGGCTTCCGCAGAAAAACGCGAAAAGCGCGGAGAGAGACAAAGACGACGCGCGGCTGCACGAGAGCGCGCGAGAGAGAGAGATGCGCTCGGTGCAGGAGAGCGCGAACGCGAAGTTGGGGACGGTCCGGTGATTAATTGTGTCACCCATGATTACATCACGAGCCATGCGCGCACGCACACAGGATTAGATCCGCTCATGCGTGCCGCCTACGCATCCGCAGAGTCCGCGAGTGTCTGTGTGTATGTGGATATGTGTGAGAGACAGAGAGAGAGAGAGAAACTGCTATATCCTCTCTCTCTCTCTAGCGCTGGACGAGACAGCAGTGGAGCGAGATTTCGCGATGTTACGTACGTATGTCCGCGCTTTGATACACTGCATGCACGGGCCCCTGTTTATGGCGTGCGAGAGAGCCGCGTTATGCATGCACCGGGCGCGCCCGCGCGGGAGGGCTGCAGCATGTGTGTGTATATATATGTACACGCCAGAGGCTTGGCTCTGACTTTTCTTGAAAATTTTACAATTGCTGAAAAAGGGAGAAAGTAAAAGTTGCCGAGCTTTACAGAATCATTATTTTGCGTGCTTTTCTTTACTTTTTCGAGGTCAACGGAAGTTTAAAGAATCACTGTTTTTGTAAATGTTTCCAACTTCGAGTGCATGAAAATTATTATAAAATATTCATATTCGAGGCGTGAAGGGAATTACTAGGTAAACAGCCGAGTATATAACTTCAAAGTTTAATCAACTTTGCTAATCATGTCGCAGCCGTATACAGCGCCGAATAGATCACGTAACTACTGGAACGTAATGTCACGTTTCAGTAGTCACTTGATAACTCATTTGCGCTCCGCATTTAGTATTTCAAATTTAAAGGACTCGAACTCGAGCGTTTTATGTAAGCTCTTCGAATAAAGGCCATTTAATCTATTTTAAAATTGCATTTAATTATGTCTTTCGACGCTGATGTATAAATTATGCAAAGCACTCGAGAGATAAGCAGCTAAAAACAAAAGGACAAGAAAGAGTCGTCCGTATACTGTTTTCTAATTCCACGGAGTTTCGAGTGTCTCTTTGCTTAATCAATACGTCAGATTAAAGACTCGCGATGTCGTAATTAATGAAGAAAAGAAGAAGTGGATTGGCTTCGTGGTCGCTCTTTACGAGTCGTCGTCCTCTTCCTCGTCGTATCGACGATCGATTGGCCGCCGTCGACGCTTCCTCCTCTTCAGGTGTTGCAGGCTTTTCTCCTCGCTCAATTATTGGACAATGCCGGTGTCGAATTGCGAGTTTCCGGAATTTTTCCGGAAGTTTGTTTGAAAAGAAATGCTGACTGCTTGGGACTTTGAAAATTTTAATGTTATATTGAATATACTTATTGGTCGTGACGATGGAATTCGGATGTTCACTGTTTCTTAAAAGAACCTGAATGATTTCATTAAAACTTTTTAACGATTTCGATAAACAAACAGGACTTTTAATTACCTCAATTACAAAATTACAAAAGTCGATCAACCAAACTAATAACACCAAACTCCCACATTCCCCGCACTTCTATCTCTTCCGGAAAACACTCGGCAGCAGATAAAAATCATCTCCGCAGAGCAAAAAAAAAAAGAACCGGTATATAGTCGCAGAAGTAATCGTCCTCAGTTGGTCTCGCCGGGGCGCGCAGTTATATCGCAGCTTATTGTAAAGTAGGCAACCTACTTAGAGCTCCGAGGGGGGTGAAGTCGCTTTTGCCCGGCCGATTTATATCCTTGCACTTGTACGCGCAAATGAATTCCTCGCGGCGCGGCGGCGAGATATAATTAACGAGGCAAGTTTTCGGCGATAAATCGAGAAGAAAGCGCGGTCCGCGACGGCTGGGGTAGGAGGGAAAAAAAAGGAAACGAAAGAGGCGAAACAGGGAAAATGAAGGCGCATCAGGGTCGTTTGCGCGCAAAAGTGCGAAACTTTGGCGCGATGTTAATTGTAACATAATGTATGTAAAGCCGCCGGCGCTTATATACGTACACGCCCAGTCGCTTAAGAACTAAACGTATTCTCCGAGGGCGAAGATGCACACTTGCACAGTGCCAGTAGTAGAAAAACCAGAGAGGAGCGAGAAAGAGTAAAGCAATAACAGCGAGCGGAGACTGTTGGAGGTCGGCCAAAGTGTCGCCCGGTTATATTATGGCCATTACGTACAACTTATCCTTTAGACGTTCGGCTGCTACGTGCGGACCTTTCGTTTTCTCGCGCGCGCGGGCGCACGAAATATTCGACGAATAAGGTCCATCATTTTCTCCTCTACCGATATGGGAAATTCATTTGGCCGTGGGTGCTGCCTCTGCGAAATTGGAAAGTTAATTGCGAGAGAGCGAGCTGCATTTTTCAAGCCGGCTATTTGAGGCGAGCTACATGCTTCTTTCCTTTCTTCCTCTGGTGCCGGGCTTCCTCCTTTTTTTTTCTCGCTCTCCGCCTCGTGTTTCGCAAAACTTATAAAGCGAAAATTAATTAGTCGCCTTTTCAGCTGCAAGAGCTAGAGGAGCTCCTCTCCGCCCGGCGCGTGCTAGTAAGGAGTTAACTTGAATTTTAATTAAATTTTAATCAGAATAAATAATTTGATTTTAATTGATTTTTCAATTCGCGCGGCCAGCGTCAAAGCACTATTATGTCAGAGGGGTGGCCAGTCGGGTCATTGAAAATTTAAAGGCTATATTTGAAAATGTTAGTTTAGAAATTTTCCCTTTGAACCGAGCTAAATTTTTATGTTTCTTATGTATATGTGGTTCTGCAACTGATGATAAACTCTAAATGTGTTATAATATTCACGTTTTCAAATAAAATCTCAGGTGAATTTTGAAATCATATTTTCCTTCAACTAAAATTGCAACTCTGAAATTAATTATTTTATCTGCAAGTTACACATCGCAGCTACCTTTAAGATCTTTGTTCTAGATATAATCTTTCTTAATGCTATTTCAATATTTTATGAAATATAATATAAATTGATTTTAAACTTTGAATTATTCAAAGTTTATTATTTATTTAAAGTGATTACATTTTAATTGTATAAAATCTTTACTTGGATGATATTATTTTAATATATTTATTATATGATATATTTCATATCATTTTGAAAGTTGACATATGCATTATGGGAGCATATAATGTGGTAAGTAAAATTTGTAAAGTATCATAGAAAAATTATTTCCGCGGTATTTTTCAAAAACTGGATTGACACTTTATAAAGTTCAAGTCAATCAGTATCATGGTTTGTAAGTGTAAAAGGCAAGATTTGGAAGAACTGTTATTAAAATAAAATTTTAGCAGTGATATTCAATTTATTATAATTATAAATTAATTTATAATTTTAATTTATAGTTTATAATTTATAATTTTAGATTTTATAAAAAAATCTAAATAGCTGATTTTGTTTCTCAGGGGAGTTACTATTAATTTGGGGGAAATTAAAAAGGTATATATTATGTAGTTAAATTTTTTATTATTTTAATATTTGCATTATCTAAGAATGTATATAATTTATAATTTTATAATAATAAATAGCTCTAAATGTTAAAATAAATTTTCTTAAATATTAATAACATTCAACTATTTCACAAAACAAATGTGTGTATGCATTAACAAATGCTATTTCAACAAATATGTATAAAACATATTGGTCGATTGAATCGGAGCTTTAAAAAATATTATGCTTAAAAAAGGGGAGCGAGAATATCAAACTAGATCAAAAAACGCAAACGTACATGACGTAGTATAACATAACTAAAAGTAATCCATGTTCGCATATACATACGTTCATCGGTGCTCAAACTTCCAGCCGCTTTTGCCAGAGTATACACTTTGTACATTCGAGCGTTTTCTCGTTGAAACTGGTGCGCTCGGCTCTCGTTTTTCCCCGCCGAGCGTCCCCAGGAATTCGCGCCAGCCGGCTTACTCTCAGGAGACCACGGAGAGAAAGAGAAACTCGGGGCCGGCCATTAGCCGCCGTGCAGCGTCGAGATAAACAGCACCGTGTCGTTCGGCTGCAGCACGTAGTCGCCCTGGCCCTGCGAAAAGAGAAGAACGGTTAATCGAACGCTCGCAGTCGGAGAGGGAAAGAGAGAGATTTTCTTTTGCGTTATATTCTGCTTGCTTTTTTTCAGAGAGTAGAACGGTTTCATGGGAATAGTAAAGAGGGCTGAAATAAATTGCTCTGTTGCGCTTGATGTTTGACTTTTTGTTCCGGGGATGTATAACTAGAGAAGGGGAATTCTTTTTATTGGCTCTGAGCTAACGATTGCAAAGAGATTCGTTTTTAAAAGTGGACGAATGGTATTAGGAAATACAGAGTTTGCTAACTATTTTTTTGAATTATTGAGTACTAAATAATAAAATTTTCAGCTGTTCTAATATTATTTTGTTTTAATTTTAATATCAAACTTTTGTTTTAAATCAAAATTTATGTACTAAGATTAGCATTAATTTAGATATCTATAAACTGATATAAAAATGTTTCTTGATTAAAACTTTTATTCTCATGAATTACAAAATTTTTCTACTAATACTTATAAATGTAATGTTTTTTATTATTATTCTCTACTTTATTATACAACATGATATTTCTCTAATTCTAATATTAGATTGTCAGAAATAAAATTAACATGGAGTTAATGCTTTAAAAGAAATAGCAAATAATGCATACTTTTACAGGATAAAGCAAAGTCTCATTTTTAAAAATTTGTAAATAATTTTGTTGGTGATAATTTTTTCAATTTAGAAACTGTCAACAAATATGTATTTTTATAATAAAAATGCATATTTCCAATGCAATAACTAAAAATAATTTCAAAATGCCAGACATATTTTACTAATTTTATCATAACTAAAATAACTTACCACCAGCTCCCAATCTGCTTCGTTTACCAAAACGAGAATTCCAGGTCTTCTACAAATGAAAATTATATGTAATTACTAATAAGAAACATTCAATAGAAAATTGGAGCAATGTTATATTAAACTTTAGATAGCACAATTTTGCAAATATTTTCTAAAATCATCTACTCTCTTATTCATTATTCTTGTTTAAATAATTAAGCATGTTTTCAATATTTTCCTAAAATAACCACAAATTTAAAAAATTTCTTATCAATACTTTATGAGCATGATTACTGATCATTCATTGTCTCAAGAAATCATAATTTAAGTAAACTCAAATATAAACCACGAAAATCCCTGAAAAAGTAAAGTGTGGCTCCATCTAGATTTACAAATATTACTCAGAATTTGGCGGGGTGTCAGTTGTTATTTCCGGCCAATGAAAAAGATCCAGACGTTTGCAGCAGTTTGACGTTTGAAACATTTAGTATGTAAATTTATACAAAGAAACCATTTAAAAACAAGTAATCAAGTGTTACAGCAAAGAAGCTTAAAATGCTTATTTAAGGTTATGTATTCAAATGACTAAATAGAACTTCGCGGTTATTTCAAGTTTTGACGTATACGAACGTTCGGAGTAAAACCTACTTAAGCAGTAATTAACAAAGTGATTACTTACACAGTCTCGTTCTGAACGAAAAGTTCCGGCCTCTCCTTAAGCATATTATCGCGCAGCCACAAAATAAGCTTCCCGAGAGTCCCTGGAAACATACAAAGAACAGTAAACGAGAGAGTTACGAGTAGTTCCAAGAATGTTATGGGATCTCCATGCTACCTACACTCTTGGCCGGCTGGTAAGAAAATGCTAAGTTTTTTCTTCTTATCGAACAGCAGCTCTGCTCCGCCACTAAATTAACATACATTATTTTACTAATCTTCAATCAGTGACATCTGACCCGATACATATATATAAATTTTTCCGAGTCAATTCAATGTTCATACAATTATTTCAAATCAAATGCATTTCATTAGTATTAAAATCATACGCGATCATGCGAAAAAAAGTTAGGTTAGGTATAGTGATCGCGTGCTCGATTTACCCGAACTCGATGCTCAGCGGAAGTTCGCCACTGGCCGCAGTCATATTTCTCCTCTTCCCTCGGCAATCAACAAGAAAAAAAAAAAACAAGATCAAATCATCCAAGGATTCAGCCCTCCA
>JAPYZA010005092.1:0-17393 GCA_030522685.1 Eupelmus azureus
GAACTATATCCACATACCACAATTTTTCAATATTCCAAAAAAGAAGCGTGCGCCAATCGTACGACCTCAACCCCGCTCTAGCAATGCGGAAAACTACCTACTCCTTAAAAAAGTCAGCCTTACCAAACAGATCGTCAACCATCCAACTGTTAGCTCTCTCGGTAAGGCTTGAAATTTCGAAAATTGGACTGCGCGCCGAACCATTCCGAGCACGTTCCCTGCGACATTTCCGCGTCGTCTGCGAAAAAGGGACTCTCTCTCTCTCTCTCTCTCCCTCTCTCACGCGTCAAAGTCAGCGGCAGAACTCCATCGCACACACACATACACACACCTACACACACATACACACACGCGCGTAATCAGGCTCTCGGCGCAGCTCTGATTTATCGCGGCCGATCGGATCGCCGCCGCGTCCGCTTTTTGTCGGACGAGCGCGAGCTTCGTTCTTTCGCGGAGGTAGGTGGGGGGATACAAGAAAAGCTCGCCGGACGAGGAAGCGTATAGCGAGAGACGACGCGTATGAATGAATCGCCGAGCGCGCGCGCGGATGGTCGCGAGGAGATAATGACGGGACCGGTGGAATTCGCGCGAGATAGCGCGGCTTGAGAGGAGAGTCTGGGATATATGCGAGCGCGGGCAGGTAGAAAAATTCCGAGCTATCCGGGGATAGTTCGATGAGGGAGCGCTGAGGTGGCGAGCTCGACTGGCCCGCGGTTTCGGTGTGATGGTGGTTTGTGGGGGTATTGTTTGTGGGATTGGTAGGTTTGCGAGGTTTGATGTTGTGGTGGGGTGATTTTGAGTGGATTTTACTGTACTTTTTGTAATTGTGATTATAGGTTATAGTTAGAGTCTAGCTGAGACTTAATTTCAAAATTCAAACAGAAATAGACAGACATTTCAAAGATTAGGTCTAAGTAATTGAATTTTTTCCAAGTTTTTGTTTACTTTTTATTAAGTGTAAGAAAAGGAGTCATGTGTAAATAATGTAATGTTCGTTAACGATAATTTCATAGTTCCTACAATAACCTTCGTATATTATGAAATTTTTAATTACAAAATTTATACTATAATTTGATTTATACTAAAGTTTCTTGAAGCACTTTCATTTTTTGTGAAATTCTTGTTAAATAAAGTAAAAAGCAAGTTAACTTTACATGAATAACTGATAAACTGTATATTTATTTAGATATAGTTGACTTATTCGAAAAACTTGGAAAATCCTGTAGTTATATTTTAACCCTGGTGCGATGTTTCTATTCAACAAGAACTTTCCGGTAACTCAATGTAGCTTATATCAAAAAACTTTATTCAGTTCAGCTGAAAAAAAATCCTTATTCCTCGGAGTGTACCAGAAACGTAGCTCACGGTTCATCATAGACTGCGAATCAGAATTTCGAAAACGGCTAAAACGACATAGATAAACAAATAAATATTAAATACATCCAGTAGTTTTTTAAACGAATAAATTTCAGCAAAACTTTACCCGCATCAACGAACACGTGAAACAAGAAAGAATCCACTCATTCAAGAAGCGCATAATCCTCTATCTATATTTAGCCCTTTTTCCTATAAGTAGCGTTCTTCCCGATCATCGAACTCAAGCATACTGACGAACGCTGATCCACACTGGCACACACCTATACATCCACACTAGACACAGCTCCCATTTTTCCAACCTACCAGCCCCCACACTTGCGACGCCTTCAGTTACACATATCAGCGAGGGCCTCTCGATTCACGCGTCTCTTTATACACACACACACAGACACACATACTTGCGCGCGCGTGGCTCCGTTCCGTTAGACGCGCACTAACGAGATTCCGCTCGCGCCGCGGCGATCGCGCGCCACTCAGAATGCGGCTCTGCATATCATATCGCTCGGCGGTCTGCATTAAGGGGGAGCCGGAAAAAGTAGGAGGAAAGTGCGCCTGAGATTTTCAGGCTGTGACGTATATATCCGAAGACTTCTGGTTTCTAATCGCTCTCTGGGTTTCACTGCGCGCGGCCCGAAGTGAAACTTCCAGCTCGAGAAGCTCTCCCCAGGCTTTTAGGGAGATTAGCGCGCTTGAAGTTTCGCCCAGTTATACGGGAATAAATCAGCCGGTTAATCTGCGTAGGATTTCGCGAGACAATCGGTATAGTTTGAGGGGAATCGGCTTATCCTAAATTAGAATTTGAATTCTCCGCGCGGGCGATAAATTATACTCTCGTGCTCGATAGTCGCAATAATTTTGCGACGATGCAAAATAAAGTTTCCCTTCAAACAAACGGCGATCACCTTTCCAAAACCCGAGCACTTTTCCTGAAGTCGTAGAATAAGCTCTGTTCGTTGAGAGCAGAGCCAACCGTATCAGCGAGGGACGCGGCTCAGGGGAGATGCTAGAAGGAGAGAGCGGAATGAATGGAAGAAGGAGTTCGCTTGGGCTGGACAGGATAAAAAGCCGAAGAAATAGAGCGACGCAGGGAGAGCGATCAAGTTCTCCCGAGGCGAAAGAAACGAGCTTCTAGGCACGCGTGCAATGTCACCGTGCGAGCCCCGCGAAATTCCTAACGTTAAAAATGAGGGGAGAGGGGGAGAAGGAACGGGCTGATGTACGCCTTTTTCTTGGCCGGGTTTGATGATGACGATATAGCCGCCGGTCTTTCTCTCTCTCTCTCTCTCTCTTTCTCTCGTTAAAAGGAGGAGGAGGCTTTTAAGATCCCTCCAAGAGGTTGCAGTCATGGAAAGAAAAAAAGGCTTTTCGAAGTAGTGCGGTTTAGCGGATCGGAGTGATCGATTTTTGCGCAAGAGATCGTTGGAATGCGCGTGTGGGAGAGCTCTTTTAGGCTCGAGGTAGAATCGGGGAGACGCGTGGTGAATTAGAACGCTTTGATTTGCTGTTATTTGAAGAAATATAGAGTATGCTGTTTCTCATGTTACTGTAATTCTTAATTAATATTTGCTTTATTCGAAGAGCAAGATACACGTTTTGCAGATCGGATAATTCTCAAAAACAATCCGTAAATTACGCATTCAATTACTTTTTCGCAACAAAACCGCAACTCCTCCAGACCGCGTCAAAACAGCAATTTCTCCTCTCCAACAATTCACAGCCAGCGAGAAAAATCCCCTTCAAAGCCCATCCGTCATTCTCGGCAGTAAAACTCGCGTATTTATCGCCTACCGTAAAGGTAGCGCTGCACGTGGTTCCAAAACAACGAGAGCCGAAATTGCAGCGAGATGTATTATAGCTCATCCTAAATGTGTTCTTTTCAATCATCCTGGGATTCACTGGGCCGGTAAGTTGGAAATGCGAATTCGCGAGAGCAATATGCGTAAAGTCAGAGATGCGCGTCTTGGATGAAGGACGCGGTTGGATTTACGAGGCGCGCGTAAGCGTGGGTGTATGTAGAGCCAGCGGCTATTAGCGTCTGAGTTGGCTGCTTTGAGATTCGATCTGTGTGAAGTGATGTATGGATGCGAAAATCGTTTGTGGGAATCGTTTCGGGAATCTGGTTGAAGGTAGACTTGGTAAGAATGAAGATTTAATTAGTTGAGATTAGTTGTTCCAATTTTGTTAGATCGTAATTTGGAGTTGACTAACAGTCGCAATTATTTTTTTCACGGTTTTATTGTCGATTGTTTAATAGAAAGAAGCAAGCGTAATAGACTAAAAAAATTTTTGATCTGACAAAAAAGTCTTCAACAGAAACCGAGACCTAAACATAAGCTTAACTCCATCCCACGATTTCCAAGCCAGACGTTCAACTTCTACATCCAACCCCAAAATCAAAACCAGATGCTGAAGTCTGCATTCTTCGAACACCCCAAAATATATGCCCAATCGCACACGATCAAACACACTCCTTTAAAACTATCTCAAAAACCATTCGCGTATCATCTTCCACTTTTTTCTTCACAACCTACGCGTAAGTCAACATTCAAAAGTCTCGCGCGAATTCAACATTACCCGCCAGTCATACCATCATAAACCCATAATCACGAGCCAGCTTCCTCCCGTGTTTGCGTTTTCAAACCAGCGCTATTCCGCGCGTGTAATCGCAGGTAATGGTGATAGATCGATTGGCCTCCTGACAAATGGAAACGATTGCGCGGCTGATGCCTCCGCACGCGAGCCCCGGATTAATGCGTCTACGAGCCGAGCTTGTTTATAAAAAAATCCAGGATAAATTTAGTCCGCGCGCTTGATTTTTTTTTCTTCTTTACTTTTATTACGGGGGTTTAATGTAACGCCAGAGGTGAGACGAGTATATTGAGTTGTGGGATATTCGAGCAGCGACGGCCGATTTGTTCTGCCGCTGACGTTATTAGTCAATATAGTAATTTCTTTCACGAGGTAAGCGATTTAGCTGGGAACCGAACGAGTTTGCATTCTTACCGCACTGACTGGATAAATAGATTTCGCGAATAGTTCGTTTAGGATCATTAACTTATTGCAATCATTATTGTAATTATCGAACGTAAATTACTTTCCTCCTTCAAAGCATCTAAACGTTCTCACTTCCAACATAACACCTCGCAAAGCAACGTCATTTTTTCGCACGCCCACAAAACGTCTGAACCAATATAAAGCTCGCAGCTGCAGCCGCTGGCGAAAGCCTGCGAGCAAAAGGTCAAAGAGCTGTGAACGCGCAAGGTCCCGGTTTTTTTCAAAAGCCCAGCTTTGTTCCCTATATATACACCCGCTGTCTCGAGAATAGCTCGAGCACAGTCAAGGCGTCGGAGAAACGGAAACGGCATATAAGCGTCGGGCGACCGCGAATCGCGCGCGGCTCCTTGGATTTATGGACCGTGAAAAAGCCGGGGCCTTTTTTGAGGCGCGTTTTGTTTCTACTAATTGGAACGGATATCTCGCTTCTCTTCTTTTCGTGCCTCGGCGCGCTTATTTTTCTCTCCTCGCGCCGTCGGGATGCTTTATTTTTCACGCTCGCGCATTGATCGCGCTTTTGACTTTTTGTCGGGATGAATAAAACGGCCGTTTGTTCTTGAGACACGGGTCGAGGAGCTGAATGAGGGCCGAAGCAGTTTGTTCTTTGTGTGCGCGAGATTCGCGATGAGGTCTGGGTTAATGAGTAATCGCGATTGTGTCTGTAACTTTTTTTACCGGATGAGTGTGTATGAAAATGAAAAATACTCCAACGAAGCCGTTGAATGTGTTTGTCAAAATCTTTTTGCTTTTATCTAACGGTGTTTACAGATGTCTTCATTGTGCGCGAAGTGTACGAGAAATTCGACGCCGTAACAACGAGTCACGAAAATTCAATGTCAGTTTTATTTTAACAACAGCCTCGAACGTTACGCCACATCTCTAGCCGGAATTCCCAATACAATGCAAACTTGTGTCATCTCGGTAACGTTACCCGATCAAAACCAATCTCTCACTCGTTATCCAGAAAGTGTAATCCCTCAAAGCTAACCTAACGCCTCTAATCGCCCTCGGTGACTCTAGCTATTCCCATTCAGCGAAAACGAAACGATCGTCGCGTCCGTAACGGTAGTTCCGATCATTAGGCAGATCCTTGCCTCGTCGATGAAAAAAAATAAGCATCTCTCTTACTCCCGCATCCCCCGAAAGGCCGCGCGGGTAACAATCGAAGAGCTCAGTCACACCCGCTAACAGCTCGGCGCGCATTATATTTCGAATGCGCGTAACGGTGCTGCGCCAGGCACCGGACTTGTAACCTTCGAAAGGGGAATAACAAGGTGTATCGTTTATCATGTTTCCCGATCGTCGCGTCACACACGCGCGCGTGCGCGAGTCATCGCTCTTTTGCTCGAAATAAACGAGTGGCTTGTTATATGCGCTGGATAAGAGAGGTGAGCGCTGGGATGGACAGTTTTTAACTGACGCGCTGCTGCCCTTCGCGTCGAGCTGACGGGACGTCGATTCAATTTAGAAGCTGTGGCTTGGGCTAATCGATGAGTGGATCTTCGTGTGGGTCGCGTTGTTGTTAACGGTATGGTTGAAGGTTGATCTAGTCTCTTGGCTTTTGATTTTAGCGTGAAGAGATGGGCTTTGTTTGTGGGTTGCGATGAAGTGACGGAAGCTGCGAGGATTCGGTTGTTGTAATATTTGAAGCAGCCGTTCTGCCGTTGATGTGAGTAATAGTTTGGGCTAAGAATAGAAAGGGTGGGATGATTTACTTATGAAAAAAATCTAAGTGCCTAAGGGACTTAGATTAAATAATTTTCTTTAAAAGATAAGCTTCAACAAATATTTAAAGGACAATGTAGGAAAATTCTGTGTTAATGTCTATTACGAAAAAATAATGTTATGTTACATACAGACATAATTAACTTAAAAAATAGCTCATTTAAAAAGAACATTCAATTGGTAAATATCTAAAAATCTTATTTAACCATAATTTCTGTCATCTAATAAAATTCAGAAAATATAACTAACTATAAAGTCTACGGCTATATTCGTAAAGTTATGATTTAGAAAATTCATGCAGTATCAGTTTACATCTGATAGATACTTAAAAATTATGGATAGATGCTTATAAATTCTCTAATTAAAGAAAAACTCATATCGGTTCAACTAATATCTTTTATTATTATTATTATTCAAAGAAGCAAAGCTATAAGGAATATATAGTTTTTATTGAATAGAAGTATTTAGTTGCTTTCGACTTGTGCAATTATAGTTAGAGCAGTGCTTCTGAAGTAATAAGGATGAACTTATAAATCATCGTTGACTTCCCTGGTAGAAATTTCACCAATAAAATTGGCCAAGTGTCTAAAACTAGGCTAGTGGATGTCTAATTCTTCACAGTTAGCCATCCGCTAGCCAAAAAATGGGGAACGTTTCTACTAGGGTTACTGTTAATATATGTAATACAAATAACCTCAACATATGTAAAAACTATTAAACATTTAAGTAGATGTGAATAAGAATTATTTAAGAAACATTAAACTTACTTAACGTAAACCGACATGGTGTTGTGATAATTTAAAAACTCACCTGCAACAAAAAGAAAAAGTTTAATTAAAAACATGTTTACTATTCGAACTATTCTTTTATATTACATATTAAACTTAAAAACATTAAAAACGATCATTTTATTTCAAACAAACTAATAATCAAAACCGCTAATTTTCGTGTTTATAAAAGAAACTGCATCGATCCCCATAACCCCCACAATCACTAAAAAAAGGAAACCACTCCTCAACCTACAACCGTCTCTCGCTTCATCATCTCACACCACTCTTACTCATCTCTATTACCCCAATCCCGCATAAACGCCGGACACGCAACGGCATAAGCTATTCCCGCGCGAGAGAGCAGTCATCATTGGGTCAGTATACTAGTCCGGGCGCTCCTCGCTTCTCTCAGGAATGTCGCTTCCCGCGTACTTTTCTCTCCTCGCGTTTACGCGCGCGCTCTGAATGTGTGTATATATACCCCCGCGCGAGCATCCATCCATCGCTCTTGTGTCCCCCCTCGCGCGAATATCGAGATGCTCGGGAGATAAGGGAGCGATGTACCGTAATCTTGGCGGGCTCAGTTTTGCCGTCGCGCGATGTTGGCGCAGCTGAGTTATCTCGCCCATATACCGCTGCTTTCTTTGCGTCGCGCAGTGCCTGATGTGTGGGATCGGGATTTGAGATCGGTGCTTGGCTTGTTACGTGATTTGCGAGGGGATGGTCGTGTTGGGTGAGGGTGCGAGGAGGATTAGAGTTGGATTAGGAGTTCATGTGTACATGTTCATGAGCGAGCGTGTGCGATGTATGTATAACTGTGAGTCTATGAGTGTGAGTCTGTCTGTGTGTATGTGTGTGTCAGTATGACGAATTTCTGAATGATACTGGTATACTTAAAAGTTAGAGGATTCAAATTTGGGTTTATGGGACTCGTTTGATATTTAGAACAAAAAAGGCAAAGGATTCTTTTTAAAGACTTGCCTTGGCTCTGTCAAATAAGCACACGTTTGAATTGTCTATTTTCTTCTTGAAGGTAGTTGATTGAAGGATATAAAATGCTAATTGCTTGCTCTGATCGTTAGTTGAAAGTATCGAAACTGCTGATGGATACATTCTAAAAATAATTACAGGTTTCATTCATGCACATCAATTATCAATTACTAAATCTTTTCCATTCTATTGTAGTCTAATTCAAAACTAACGCGCTCTCCGTAATATTTCTAACTAATTTTCTCAGAAATTCACTAATAATATTATTCCATAAATGCCTATCAATCAAAATCTTACATCGTACCTAATTCCAATCACCTTCAAACGTACAAAACCAATCACCAACAACCCCTCCACCAGATCCCAAAAAACATATCCAGCTAATCTCAACTCCTTCCTATAAACTGCACTTTCGTCAGCTCTACAACGAACCCCCTCCTCGCTCATCCCAGCCCAAAACTCCAAGACTCCCCGTCGGGCTTTCAACGATCATCTCCGCTCAAAATGCATCTTTTTCACTTACGGGCAGCGCGCGAAGCCGAAAAACTCGCGAAAATAGATGGAATCGCGGAGCAGCCTCAGGGGTTCGATTGGCCGAAGTGAAAGATCTCGAAAAGGCGCGCGATTAAAGGGGGAGCGCGAGACCTTGAGAGCGGTCAGCCACTGGAGCGGCGAACGCGCGCAAGTACAGAGGAAAGAGAGAGAGAGAGAGAGAGAGAGAGAGAGTTGGATATATCCAGCGGAGGCTCGCACGCAGGCATAGAACGGACGAGCCGAAGGGACAGAGGAGATAGATAAAGGTGCAAGTAATGCAGCCGAGCAAGGTGGTTATGGGCTTTTGGCTTGTGAAAATTTCGTTGTTTCGCTGGTTGGTTGGTTGGTTTATTCTTTTGAAGGGGAAGATAGATTTAAGAGTGTGATATGTAATTTTTGAGGTGGATGGTCATAGTTTTGACGTTTTAACTATAAGAAGTTATTTGAGCTTAACCAATTAAGACCGAGTGGATCCTCCTTAATTTGAACGCTGTAAAAATTGTAAATCTAATAATTTTATAATTATACCCATTCAGTCGTAGTCTTTTGTGTTCAACAAAACCACATGAACGATACAATGTGTTTTTTGTTTATTCTCCTTTGTTTTAGAAGAAATTAAACGTGACTCTCAATAAAGATTCGTATTTTGGGATTATGTCGTTACTAAACATTTTGTTTAGCAAACAAACAAAAATTCACGTAACAATTTTTTTTCAATTTCAACAGAATATGAGCCTTATTTGAGATTACCTATACTACGAATTTATGACTTAAAATTATTAAAGTTCATTGACATTCAGCATTTCACTAAAAAAGTTCTAAAGAATTTTTTCGAACCTTCTTTTACACTCATAGTTACCGGCAATTGAGTGGAAAAACCGATGGAAATCTTTAATTTGGATCATTTCAAAGTAAACAGTGGGAAAATGTAGTCAGTTTTTTCTCAATAAGACGGCTCGGCTTTAACGGGTTAACAAATAATACTCATACATTAAAACAATTCACTGAACGTATAAAAGAAGATAAATGTTCATTTATTCTAAAGTACATCTAGTTTAATTTCTCATATCAACGATTTCAATTGTGGAAACTACACGTTCCCCGAAAACCATACCATTGTACCACTCCAACATTCAGATAACATTGCCTTTAGTTCCAATCAAAGCAATAGCCTCGACTTCCAGTAGCAATCAGCCCTGGTAGTTGTTAACTCTTGTGATCAGGGGAGTGCGCCTCGGCAAAAAAGAAAAGAGTCCGTAGTTCGCGAAAGTCACTCGGCGCTATAAGTTTGCGAAACCCACGTCGCTCAGTCCCTCGCAAACGAACAAAGCTACACGCACGCGGCGTTTTGTTATGCGCATAAAAAGGCGCGAGATTTATGAGTGTCACCTGCAATATAACGTATTGACACAGAAAAGTTCATGAACAAAAGACTATTAATATATGCTAAGTCAAAATGTGAAAGGCCGAGCTAAAACCGTTGGTCGGCCATAAAAATCGTACAAGTATAGAAGAATCCAAATACCCGATTACGGGATTGAATTGTACGTTAAGTGCAGCGATTGAAACTATCGCGTTGACTAAACGCTGGTTTTAAAGCTCGTTAATCTTGGAATGAGCGTTAAACGTTAAGTACCCGGCTGCGTTAAGAGATTTTTTTGGCAGGTGATAGAAGAAGTGTGTAATAGAGCGTAATTTGCATAAGTATGGACACGCTTCACTGGAATTCAGCACATCGCTATTTCCCTTTTGAAATCGGCAGTTTGCAGGCTATTTTACCACAATGTCAGACTAAAAAACAGTTCCATATAAGCCCTTAACAAAAATCTCTCTAACTAATAGCATCCTCAAACGTTCATTACAAAAGATTCAATTAAACCCCATATCTCTCCCCAAAAAAAGCACAAAAACATCCATAACATGCCGAACTCTGATTAAATGTTTACAATTAAGTTTCCTCAAGCCCCGCCGATACAGCGATCGATAAGTAATAGGTATTTGAAGAATCGCTACCGGGTAATAAGCCCCGGTCACGGCGAGCCGGAACTAACATCGGCCCCGTATACAGCCCGAGCTAGGAACGAAGCAGGAGTAGCAGAAGAAGAAGAAGGAGAAGAAGAAGAACAAGAATAAAACAGCGGGGTAATGGAACGCGAGATAAAGTCCGTGAAACTACGAGCATTTATAAGAGATAATCTCGCGTAATGACAAAGTAAGTGCACTTCGGCCAGATTAAAGCGCGAACAATTTTAAGTAGCACTTTCTAGCTGCTCCATTACTTTTTCGAGCAGCCTGCAGCCCGAGCGCGCTTTTAAGATCTCGCTGCACACGCGGCCGTATCGGGCGCGTTTCATTAGCGATATACATGCGAGGGAGTGCGCGCCGAGTTGGGCCTGGAATATAATTGATTAATAAGCTCGCGCGAGGAAATTATTCATCCGCGCGGATTGGTCTTTGTTTCAAGGCTCCGGCACCGGATCTGCGCTGTCTCGGCAACCCCCATTCGAATGCGCTAATAATTGAAAGTTTGACGCTAATCAACACGCGATCCAAATACTATTTTTAAAACAAACTCGATATTATAATTTATTCCTTGAACAAGGCACCAATTACCAAAACTTCTCACCAAACCTCAACGAAATCAACCACCACTCTGAACCCAAAATGACAGCGCATTTATCCCAGCTCTTCTCTCGTCTAAACTACAGCCGCTCTCGTGGGCCCCCGCAGTCGAGCGATGCCCATTGCTCGCGAATAAACTGGACTGTCAATGAGGCTCGCTTCTCTCTCTCTCTCTCTTTCTCTCTCGGGGCCGTTGTGCCGACGTTCGTTGAACCTTCGGGGCCTCGGGAGAGCTCGCGCTCGCGCGAGAATCACAGCCCGGAAATGTTTTTCTGATCGGCAGATAAGCGCCGAGCGGGGGATCGCTATGCGAGAGAGTGGGGGGCCGATTAATTGTGAAGAAAAATTGCTGCTGCCTCGCGTGTGTGCCACACATGTGCGCTGCTGCTTCTTCTTCTTTATCTCTTGTCTGTTGTTGTTTTTTTTTCTTCTTTCGCGATCTCCTTTGTAATGGGATTATGTCATATCGCTTTTTTATGCGCCGGATCTTGTTTTGCTTTTCGATTGGGTAATGGGTGAGGAGACAGGTTGGTAAGAAAGGTGCGTGGTGTGATGAGTTTTGATTAATACGTTATGTATAGGTGTGAGCTGATTGCTGGCTGATGAGCCGGATGAAGATGATAAAAAATAAGAGGAATGATTGGCTGATTGGTTGTGAGTGTATGTTGCAGACGTATTTTTGTTTTTGTGTAGTGTGAAAATTTGTACTACAAACATGTACAGCTTGTATAAAGGAAAATTAAATTTGCATTGCATTTAGCGTTTGCATAGTGATTTAAAAATAATTAATATTTTCTTGGTGGGTCTACTCGTTATGAATATTTTGAGAGGGCGATAATTCTGTTTATTCGAATTTAATAATATCGAAGGTTAATTTTAATTTATTTAATAATTATTTATTATTAAATAATATTGAATGCAATTTGGTATATTACGTTGGATTTATTATATTCGATATAACTACGTATCAGATAACAAACTCGCCCTTCGTGTAATACACGACTACTATTATTTTTTACAGCACTAAACATCGCTTTTTACCGTCTCTAATTTCACTCTATCGCATGCCAGAGTTTTTTCATTCCACAGAGGCAACATCTCAATCTGATAGGGCAGGCATAATATAAACCTTCTCATTAGACCGCTGCATTAATAGCCGATAATTTTTCACTCCGCAAAAAAAGCTTTCATAATCAGTTACGGCCAGCACGCGTATATATCCACGTACGCAGAAAACAAAGACATCCAATCAACGTTTTTCACCTCTAAAACCGGGAATTTATTAATTTTACGTCATTTTCTGCCGATATTCCCTTTGGCCGCGGTGAGTCGCACCTCGGAAACTGCAACGCATTAATGTAAATCAGTCGCTCGCGCGCTCAATTACGCAACAACTGCGAGGCATTTTTCGTTAAAGGGATACTGTAAAAAAAATATGATAAAAAAAGGCGTGTATCAGGCATTTTTGTAGCAAGAGCTTCTCCTTCCGGGCATTTACCGAGCAGTTTATTTTGCAAGGAGACGTGCGTGTCGGTAGCCTTTCTAATTAGATTACTGTTTTTATGAATATTGGAGAGTTTTCAGTAGGTTCTTTAAGGAAGGCAGTTTTATCTTGTGAAATAGATATTTTATGGGTAAATTTATTTAGATTCTACAGCGGATGAAAATATCCTTGTTCTCTTTCTCGACAAAAGTCATTTCGTATTCAAGCAAAAATGTATACTAATAAATAATTAAATTTTATATCTGTAATATATATTTAAATTATGCTGTTCAGCAAAAGCATTTTCTATAGAATTTAGTGTATTCAATTCTATCACTTGTCTGTGAATAAGCGGGTATTTTTAAATCGAAATAATAGTTAAATCAAATCCGATAATTTTAAACATGGCCATCAATATGCATAATTTCATTTAATTTTGAATACACAGTTACACAATTATGCAAACTATCTTTTATTAAAGCAGCTTTTACAACTTCAGAACAGATTGAAATCCATCTCTTCAATAGAGCTCGCGTCACGCTAACGGAAACCACTTCGTATTGCAACCCACCTTTCTCATAAAATAAAATCGAATCATTAAACAACCCACTAGCTTCGCGCACTACCTTTTTCTCAAAAAAAAACCCAAAGACAATTAAAATATTCGAAGTAAAATAAAAAATTATGACACGCCAATCAACCTTCCCCACCTCACACATGCACAAATCCAAACAATCAATTTTCCATACACCACCAAACAAAAGCTCGAATCACTGGAGGTTCAATCGCTCGCGCCGACTCACGCATCCGCGCACTTATATACGCGTAGAGCAAGAGAGAGCACATAAACTCGACTACGAGCGAAGAGGCCGAGCAGAGGGAAGGAGCGCAAAGTGGCTCGTAAAGCCGCGAAACACGAACGTATAACGCGGAGGTAACGCGCTACACGACAAGTCGCGGACTGCGCGCGCGGGCGCACTCGTAATATACTTGCGACGTGTTCATCGCGCCTCGCGTAAGTCTGTTTCTATATAGCTGCTAGTAGGGGATCTATGGTCTTTTTTTCCGCGCGTCCACGTGCGCATGCTGATTCGTGCTTGCGAAATGTTTGTGGGGTATGTTGAAAAGCGAAATTTGTTGGGGGATTTTTTTGTTTTATTGATTTGAAGTGGCGAGAAGGCGAGTGTATTGGAAAGGGGAATTAAGAGTGATCGTTACGGGTGTACTTTACTGCAAAATTGTGACGAGTAAATATATTCAACGTGAGAATCATGTTGGCTCGAATAATTTAACATTCGTTTCATAGTAGTTTTGTGTGTGACTAAAGTTTGATTTGGATCGGACATGAATTTTTCTTATGCCAGATAAGAATTTAGAATAAGGTATAGAAAGAACATCTGCGTTCATTAAAAATAGCACCGATACTTCACTAAAGTTAAAAAGTAGATTAATAAAGCATTACTCTAAAAAAAGCATTAAATTTTAGAACTAGTAGACATCATCATTATATCTATTCATTCAACACTTACGAATATTTTATTATCCTAACAGATTCGTAACTGTATTGTCAACCATATATGTAGTTATATGTACAGAAGAAAAGTATATAATGATGTCAATATGTTTCCGCTGCTGCATACGAGTTTATTATTATTTCAGTCGAACTGTAGACTGATCGCTTTGAAATAAAAAAGACAATTGAATGAATAAATTATAATTTCCTCTTATAAACTTTCGTCTACAGGAAACAGAGCGGAAGTCAAAGGTTCAAAGAAAGAAAAAAGATGAAAAAGCATTTTAGAACAACCAAACGATTGTTAAACATTAAGAATTAAAGAGAAACTTTCCAAGAAACTTAAAAAACACCAACTTCCTAACAGCGATACGCGAACTCAAATAAAACCCATCAAACACCTCCATAAAAAAGAGCACAGCGCAGCAAGCCAAAGGGCGAGACATAGACAGAGAGAGCAGCCCGCAAACCGAAAAAAAAGACGCTGGCAAACGCGCACGATTTATTTCATACACGCATGATCCAGCAGATCCCCGTGTACGGGCAATTATTCAGCGGGTCGTTAAGCCAAGCGCCACCGCGAGCGCGCGCACTTTAAAATGCAATCAGAGCCTCGGCGTATTATGCGTACATACGCGATCAATCAAGCACTCGCTTCGCATACGGAAGGAAGCGAGATATCGGCTCTCTCCCCCCGTGAGATTCAATAAAGACGAGGGATATCGATATCGGGGTGAATAATTCATAGAATCGTGCGGCGAACGAAAGTGATCGGGCTGTAGCGGAGATATATAAATGAGTTTGTATGCGATGGATGGCGCGTAATTGGTGAGACGTGTCGGGTGGGTGGTTAATGACGGAGATGAGGATTCGCGTGCGGTAGGAGGGTTTTTTTTTCAGGTTGGAGGAGAAACCTTGATTAGCGGCGAGGAGAAGTGTCGTTGCTAATGCTGTTTTTGTTTGGTAGGGATAGTTAGGGTGTAGTTCTTGTGGGTTGCTTTAAATTTTTATTACGTTATTTTTGCGGTTGGGCTAAGTTTATAAATAGTGCGAGCTGGAATTAAATTTTTAGACTTTTAACATTTTTATGATTAGTCGGTAAGATAATTTTGGTATCAATATAAAAAAGATGGAAGAATTAGGCCTAGAAGAATTTTAAAAAGGAAAAGATTGATTGGAAATTTATTAAAAATCCGTTATTGATTATTCATTAATCAACGTTGCCATCATTTTTTTATCAAGTTTCAATTAAAAAAGAATTTTAATTATCTTAACGGAAGAAAGTTTCAGATTTGATCACGATAACATTAATCATGCATTATCAATTACAAAATCAATTTTAAATTATTTTCATAATTTATCACATTAACAAGATATTTTGTTCTAAAAAAAGCTATGACGTTTATGAGACATAATTTTCATTTTAATAAATGTAATAAATCTGTTTTAATTTAATTATAATTATTTCATATTTTCGTTTCTTATTTTTTATTTCTTGCGCATATGTGTATACGTATATAGTCATATATATATTTAATAATTAATAGATACTTATATATAATTATCCCCCAAACAAAATAACTATAAGTGTACGGAGTCATTGTTCATACAGCTGCATTACTTAATTCAAAGTAATAAAACCTAATATTTACTTTCATTTTATAAAAAGAAATTAAAAAAACGATATTACCAGCAAGGTTAGTAGACACAGACGAGTATGGTTAGACCAAGTTCTTAATTTTGATAAAAAATATAATAAAAGTTTTCACATTAAATTAAATTAAAAACTTCATTTACATTTGCCTCAATAATTAATATTATTATACATTTGAATGGTTCTTTTAAAATCTGTATTAGAAATTTGGCTTCCAATATGTGTACATTCAATTTAACAAAAAATTATTTAACAGTACTAGCTTTGCAAATTTGCAAAATGAATATTTTTTAAATTTTCTGAAATTACTAATTTATTTAAAACCTACAGTACTGAATACAACACTTATCCACCCTTTGGTTCTAACATAACATTCATTTAAACACTTTAAATACTCATCTACATCACAATCTTCATCACCATTTTACATAATAAAAGATACTTCATTCTATATTACAAAACATTACACCTCTCATCTCGTCACCCGATCCCAAACTAAAAACATACAACCCATCCACCTCGTCAACATAAAAAAATCAATCAACCAATCAATCCCCATCACCAAAAGGCAAAACAAAACGAAAGCCCCAACGAGCTCACGCACCTGCAGCCCACGCGTTTCTCGCGGCTATATGCGAAGGAAATCGCGCAGGTGCGTCGGCTCTCGTTCTGCGCGTTAACAATACACGCGACCGAGTTTTTTTTCTCGCTCCTTGCATGCTTCTATATACCTACAGGCTGCTGCGCCAGTTTCACACGCGTGCGTGCACCGCCTCATTTTTCTCTTTGGACGGAGTGCAGCTCGTCAACGGGTAATTGAACGATGAGGGACGAAGAGTGCGAGAATATTGTTTCGCCGAGCGAAGGATAGCGGTGGTAGGGCTGGATGGTTATGTGGTGTAGCTGAGTGGAATAGTGGGTTTTTTTGGAAGAGGGAGATTGGATGAAGAGAATAATTAGTAGAATAGTGAATGATTATAGGTATTTGGAAGTTAATCTGGAAAACTCTAACAGGTGTAGTGTGAACAGATGAATGAATCTATTTTTTAATTGACATTATGTAAAAAAGTAATTATTAATTTTTAAATCCATTTGTTGATTGAAAAATTCAACTCTTACATGTACCGTTTACTAAAAAATTTAAATTCTATGAATATTCATATTATATACACTGCTTCATTTATTTCTATCCGCATTTAAAAATATAAAAACATGAAAATTTCACCGAATATTGAAGTATGCAAATTTTTCAATGATTTTATTGGAATTCTTGGAAGTATTAAAATCTTTGAATAAATACCCATGTTTTTGAAGAATTAATTTTATTACAAAATCCAACATTCACATAACTGTAAATTGTTTAATCCGATTAAAACAACAATAGCTGATATCAATCTAATTTTCTAAAAATCCATTCTCAAACCCACACTCGCGCTATCACATTAGTAATCTACCAATAAATCACCCCAACTCCCAATCATCCTCTCAAAATCCAAAAATCCACAGCGTAAAATCAAATAAACCAACCTCTCGCCTACTACCTCGCACCTCAAAATTCTCACCTCCCCCTATCAAACTCCCACCCCACGATTCCATTTCCCGCCCCCAGCCTCCTTACACATCCACCCCTCCCAGACTTTTTCCGCGATTCTTGCGGCTCTTCCTCAAAAA